>PVJX010008170.1:0-67021 GCA_004027295.1 Dolichotis patagonum | reverse complement strand
TTGTCTGAGGTGCTGTCCATGAAGATTTTTTCCCAATTTGTGGGTTTTCTTTTCACTCTGCTGGAAATCTCTTTTGACATGCAGAAACTCTTTAATAAGATGTGGTCCCAGTTATTGATTCTGGGAAGTACTTCCCGTGTACTTTGGTTCTTGTTCATGAATTCTCTTCCTACCTCTATATCTTTGAGGTTTTTACCTAATTTGTTTTAGTGTTTTAGTGTTTCTGTTTTAATATTTAGATCTTTGATCCATTTAGATTTTCGTTTAGTGTATGGTGATAGAGATGGGTCTAGTTTTAGTCTTCTGCAAATGGACAGCCAATTTTTCCAGCACCATTTGTTAAAGAGACTGTCATTCTTCCAGCGAGCATGTTTGGCCCCTTTATCAAAGATAAGGTGGTTGAGTGAGTTTGCAGTTGTGGTTGCATCTTTCAATCTATTCCACTGATCCTCGGGCCTGTTTCTATTCCAGTACCATACTGACTTTATCACTGTAGCTTTGTAGTCTAATTTTAAGTCCGGGATTCTGATGCCTCCTGCCTTGCCTTTGTTGCTTAGAATTGCCTTTGCTATTCTAGGTCTCTTCT
This sequence comes from Dolichotis patagonum, assembly GCA_004027295.1. Classification (NCBI taxonomy): domain Eukaryota; kingdom Metazoa; phylum Chordata; class Mammalia; order Rodentia; family Caviidae; genus Dolichotis; species Dolichotis patagonum. Next base: position 66,435 of record PVJX010008170.1, on the reverse strand, counting down.
GGTTCCAGATGAATTTTAGGAGTGATTTCTCTAGATCAAATGAGGTATGTTAGTGGTATTTTGATTGGGATGGCATTGAATCTGTATAGTAATTTTAGGAGAATGGCCATTTTTACAATATTTGTTCTTCCTATCCATGAACAGGGGATGTCTTTCCATTTTCTGAGGTCCTCTTCGATGTTCTTTTTCAGGGTATTATAATTTTCACTGTATAGCTCTTTTACTACTTTCATGAGATTAATTCATAAGTATTTCATTTTTTTGGATGCTAGTGTAAAGGGTGTAGTTTCTCTTATTGCTCTCTCAGTACTTTTGTTGTTAGTGTATAGAAATGCTATTGATTTTTGTGTATTGACTTTGTATCTGGCTACCTTGCTGAATTTGTTAATTATATCTAGGAGTCTTTCAATAGAGTTTTGGGGGACTTCTATGTAAAGTATCATGTCATCTGCAAATAATGATAATTTAACTTCCTCTTTTCCTATCTGTACTCCTTTTATTTCTCTTTCCTGTCTTATTGCTCTGGCTAGTATTTCCAGTACTATGTTGAATAGCAGTTGTGATAATGGACATCCTTGTCTTGTGCCTGATTTTAAGGTAAAGGCTTTCAGTTTTTGACCATTTAATATGATGCTGGCTTTTGGTTTGTCATAGATGGCCTTTACCATATTGAGATAAAGACCCTCTATTCCAATTCTCTGTAAGGTTCTTATCATGAATCAGTGTTGGACTTTATCAAAAGCTTTTTCTGCATCTATAGAGATGATCATGTGGTTCTTGCTTTTGGCTCTATTGATATGGTGGATTACATTTATTGTTTTGCATATGTTGAACCATCCCTGCATTCCTGGGATGAACCCCACTTGGTCACAGTGTATAATCTTCTTGATGATTTGCTGCATCCTGTTTGCCAATATTTTATTGAGAATTTTTGCATCTATGTTCATTAGGGAGATTGGCCTATAGTTCTCTTTTTTAGTTGAGTCTTTCTCTGGTTTTGGCACTAGAGTGATATTTGCTTCCAGGAGTGATTTAGGAAGAATTGCTTCCCTTTCAATTTCATTGAAGAGTTTCAGGAGTGTTGGAGTTAAGTCTTCTTTGTATTTCTTGTAGAATTCTGCAGTGAATCCACCTGGGCCTGGACTCTTCTTTTTAGGCAAGGACTTAATTACATTTTCAATTTCAGTAATAGAAATTGGGTTATTCAGCAGTTTTACATCTTCCTGATCCAGCTTTGGTAATTCATATGTATGTAGGAATTTATCTATTTCTTCAGTGTTATCGAACCTATGAGAGTGGAGGTTTTCAAAATAGGTGTTGATGATCTTCTGTATTTCCTCTGAGTCTGTAGTAATTTCACCTTTTTCATTTCTTATTGCATGACTTTGCGTTTTTTCTTTCCTTTTTTTAATAAGGATGGCCAGGGGCTTATCAATTTTTTTTATTCTTTCAAAGAACCAACTCTTTGATTCATTGATCCTTTGTACTGCTTTCTTAGTCTCTATTGCATTAATTTCTTCTCTAATCTTTATAATTTCCTCCCTTCTTTTGGCTTTCAGCTTGGCTTGTCTTCTTTTTCTAGATGTTTGAGTTGTAGCATCAGGTTGTTTATTTGTGTTCGTTGGGTCTTCCTGATGTGGGAACTCAATGCAATAAATTTTCCTCTCAGGACTGCTTTCATTGCATCCCACAAAATCCAGTAAGTTGTGCCTGCATTTTCATTTACTTGTAAATATTGTTTAATTTCTTCTTTAATTTCCTCTGTGATGCACTGATTGCTCAGGAGTGTATTATTCAGTTTTCATGTGTTTGTAGGTTTTTTGCAATTTCTTGTATCATTAATTTCTAGTTTCACAGCACTATGATCCGATAACATACATGGGATAATTTCAATTCTTTTGCATTTACTCAAATATGTTCTGTGGGCTAGTATATGGTCTATATTAGAGAATGAGAAGGTGTATTCTGATGTTGTTGGATGGAACACTCTGTATACATCTATCAAGTCCATTTGTTCACAGGTGTGATTCAGTTCTGTTATGTCTTTGCTGATTTTCTGTGTAGTTGATCTGTCCCTTTGGGTCAATGGTGTGTTAAAGTCTCCTGTTATAATTGTATTATTGCTTATTTGATTTTTAATTTCTGTTAGTATTTATGAGTGTCCTTTTGGGTTAGATGGGTTTCTTGTAGACAGCATATGGTTGGATGTTGTTCCTTGATCCATTCTGCCAGTCTGTTTCTTTTGATTGGTGACTTGAGGCCATTTACATTAATGGTTGTAACTGTTATATATTGGTTTATTGTTGACATGTTATCTTTCAGCTGTTGTGTCTTTAGCTTTCCATTCTGTTTAATTGTCTGCCTTGCTTGGTGGTTTTATCCCGTGTGTATCTAGAATGTCTTTCAGTATTCTTTGTAGGGTTGGTTTGGTGTTCATGAAGTTCTTCAGCTGTTCTTTGTCATGTCATTGGTAAAAATTTTTAAAAATTGACTTATAAATTGATTGTACACAAATTCTACGTAAAATTTTGGATTATAAATTTCTTTACCATGTTTTTGGGATACTTTTAAAATGTTATTTACTTGTTTACACATGTAATTCCAAATTTTTCTGTAATTCTTATGAGTATTTATGAAATAATTTGCAGAAACTATAGCATAGGCAGCCTAGGGATTTTTTTTGTTTTGTTTTGGTACCATGAATCAAACTTATGACCTTGTACGTGTCAGACAGGCATTTTTATAATTATACAGAGCAGTATTAAAAACACATTAAATAGTTATTAAGCATGTTTGTCACCATAGCTTTCTACAAATATTGAATGTAAAATTAGAGAAGAAAACATCAAGGATAGTTTACATCCCAACAATGTCCTCACAAATCTAGACAGGCTAGATTTTAAACATCTTTTCTATTTTTGTTTGCTTCTTTTTTAAAGCTCTTCTCTTAACCAGAAGAGACAGATTGGCTTTTTTCAACCTATGAAAGCTATATATTGCCAATGTGGCTATACTCTTAATTCTCAGATATGAAACCTGAGGCATACAGATTAATCTCTATTCATGTTTCCCTATTGAAGTTTCATGAAGTAGTATAACTAATAGTTATTGAGTCTCCAACCTAAATTTATAATTTATATAAATATCTTTTCAGATAGGCAGACATTTCATTACTAGCTAGACATTCACACAGCTTTGGAAAGCAATCTAGTTCATTCATTCCAGATGAGTAAAATATGTCATACTTCATATCAAATTCTTCAATTTTAGCTTTTCATAATCTATTTTGTTTTATTGAGGATTCTTCTACAGATGCATGTATGTAATCTCATCATAATGATAGCTGTTGCAGTTTAATAGTTTTTTTTTGCAGTACTTTAAAATAGTCTTCCATTTCTTGGCAAATGTAAGGTCTTTAATTCTTACTGTCCTACCAGTGTAGTACGTATACTGATGATCTGGGAAATCTATGTACCTTTTTCTTTTATACATATTATCAATCTCACCAAAGTCTTCAATATTGTCATTCTTCTATAAAAAGGGAACACTGCTAGCCAGTGAAATAGCTCAGTGGCACAGTGCCTGCCTGGCAAGCATGAGGTGGTGAGTCCAAAAATAAACAAGTATAATATAATATAATATAATATAATATAATATAATATAATATATAATAAATATAATATAATATAATATAATATAATATAATATAATATATAAAATGGAACATTGCTCCTCCTTGAAAACCTGTTCAGAACACTCTCAAACTTCCAAATTTCTCCCCTGAATTCCAGGAATGCGTACACTTGCTTACTAGGTCAGTTGAACTAGACATTCTCAAAGTATGCAGAATTTACATATTTGAAGATAATTCATTAATTTGAAATCAATGTATCAAACTCATATCCATCAGAGTCACTGTACTCTCACCAGAATGGTGACATCTCCCAGTGAGAAAGTGAAAGAAATATGTCTCATATTTTCTTCTAATTTATACCAATAAATAATTATTCAACAATATTAATTATTTAACCACCTTCTTAAAAAAATGTCTACTTTTTAAGACTTTCTATCTTTCATTTGCTTTAGACCCCAAATCTTAGCTCGGAGTTATGGTTTTCTAATTGCTCTTTTAGCTTCAGTGTCACCATCTCTTCTGCTTGATGTGTGATTCCTAATACATGAATTGTCTTTTGCTGTTTCATACTAAACTTGGAATTGAGTCCTGGCTTTTAAATATGATAAACTTTTCATAAACAAATGTTTTGTTGTATGCTACTTTCATTCATTGTGGCATCATAAATAAAATAAATACTTATGACTTGCAGGACTCAGAAATTTATAGACATTTCAAATAATATGTAAACTACTGAGTAAATGAATAAAAAAATTGTGTCCTTCCAACCTTTGTTTGGTACTTCAGTTACTCGGGCTTTTTCTGCCCAGTAAGTCCCCCTTTTGAGCAAGACACAACAAAACTTGGGCCAGTATTTCCTGAGGTCAAATCTGCAGGTATCAGCGACACTGAACATTACTTAAATATTGTGAGGTTATTTTGAATGATCTCTTTGTCTCTCTAGAATAATTTTCTTAGATTGCATCATGTAAAACCAAATATATAATGAAGTTTAACAAACATGGCAATTATTTGTATTTGATCTTTTGGACCCAATTTGTTTAATCATATAATAACTTGAATGGCATGAAAGAGTGTACTTGCAGTAAAGAATTTATAAATAATAAAAATATTATGTGACCTATCTAAGGCAAAAGTATTTTAGCTGGCCTTAATTTTGTTTTTATATATTCATATAGGCTGTTATTGTTTTTAAATTTTAGTAAAAATCACTGTATATATTTAATCAAGGTAAATTAACTTGCTACTGTGCTTTGCAAGATTACCAAGAAATGATTTGTATGACAGTAAAGATTCTAGTCTATACTTGAACCTCAAAATTTGTTTAAAAGACTTATCTTGTTCAGATGTTCCTGGCTTTTATTTAAAGAGTGGGAAGGGAAGAATATAAAGGGATAATAGACAGGATATTTTCAGTCTGTTTTGTCCCTCAGTCATCAGTGGTTCCATCTCTTTTTGTGAGAACCAAACTGGATACTGACCTATGAGACCAAAATGGCCACATTCTTTTTAGGTGGCTGTACTAGTGTTCTGAGGAACTGTTCATTCATTTGAACCGAGGCAAGGATGGTGTGGCTGTATGCATTCTCAGCATGAAGAAGTATAGAAAAGCAGTTTTTCTAAGAAAAAAATTCTAGTCTGTAAAATCCATTTACTTTTGCCAGTTATATTAAGACACTTCTTCACTCAGTGCTTGGCATGAGAAAAGTGTTCCATAAACAGCAGGTTAACTTCACTTTGAAAAGTTTGGAACTAAATAAGTTCATAACATTAATCAAATATTTACTAATTGAAACACAGTCCCTTACTTTTTTGAAAAATATGTATACTTTTAATAACTTGCTACAGGAGAACCTATAAAAATTCATATTAAAATACATTGATCAACACACTTGCAAATTTTTTAAAACTAAATTGCTTAATAATCATAATAACTTTTAAAATCTCATTTTGTTGAATTTAAAGTGAAGAATAACATGTTACCAAATATTTCACATATTGCCAATTACTTTGAAATAATTATGTAATATATTATTGATAAAACAAGATTAAATAAATGATAAAGCTGCCATTTATCAAGTGCTCATTACTTGCCAGAAACTAGATCATACCCTTTACTTGTATGATTTTCGTTAACCTCACTTTTAGTTCAGCAGAAAGGAACATTTACTAAACTTGGTATCAAAGGTAGCTTCTCAACCACACAGTTGAGTAGAACACTTAGTGAGCAGTAATGGTGTGAAGGGACTCCAGCGATCTGGCCTCCTATAGATCTGTAACTACACAACATTCAGAGATCATGCACACTGAATGAAGAGCTGGGGCTAATTATCTATTGTTTTTAAAAACTCAAATACTGCTCTAAAGTTTTGATACATTTGAATATTTATCTGACTTATTTCAGTGTGACCCAGATTTCTGATTATTGTACAGAGTTCAGATAAGAACTGTATTTCCCAATACTTTTTCTTGAAGTTTTAGGAAGATGGAAGATTTAGTGAGCAGGCATGATCTCTTCATTCTCTTCTCTTTCTTTCAGAAAGCAACAACTCAGACTGACAAAGTGTCTCTCAAGTGAAACCACCATGAATGAAACAGCAGGGAAAGACATGCTGGAGTGAATATGACTACGCCAAGTGCAGAATGTGCCTCTGGCACTTGGTACAGTTTGACGGTAGACATCACTCATCTCAAAACTGCTGAGCCCCAAGCTGGCTTTGAGTCTTGGAAATATAGGTGTGTGCCAACAGCAAATTGCTGTGCAGTTTCACACTGATTATAATTAAGTATATTTGGAGCTAAGATCCAATTCTTCAGGCTCTCAGACAGAGGAGAAAGTGCACAAGTCACTACTCTATAGTGCTGTTTCATTCTCAAAAGGATTATATTTGAGGAAAAATGGTGGGGAGAATACAGTGTTTGATTTCAAGGCATAGTCAATTTTCACCAAGCCACATCACCTACTAGACAGTGTGTTATAATCTAAGTTTAGTAAATGATAACCAATTCACCTAAGCACAATTTGTCTTCAACAACTGCCTACAACCCTTGATACTGGCAAATGGACATTTCAATTATTGTGAGTGCATTTATTTAGAAAGTGACTCCCTCCACATCTAGGGAGACTACCTCTGAATTACTTCTTTCCAAAAGATAATCTGGAAAACTGTGTTGCAGTTTCATAGACAGTGAGGTGTAAGAATTTGTATCTCTGAAAAGACCCCAGCAGAAGGCTGTGTTTCATTAATGACATTAATGACACGGGAGCGGTCTATTTAACCTAAACAGTATGTGAATACATCAATATGAGCAGCTGTTTCATTTGTTAACAAATTTAAAAGTCATAAAAGTATTTAGGGTGCACACTTTGTTTGCTCACAGGTGACAGTGTTTATACTCAGGTACATTATTTGTGGATCCCTTGAATCTGGAAGTTAGGCTTGGGCACAAAGGAAGGCTGAACTTTTATAACCACTCTGCCCACAGCTTTATATATCTTTCTATGTACTATGTTAAATGCATTTCCATTTGAGAAATGGAAAAGCTGGTATAAATTCTTATGGACCAGATAATTATTTTCATACATGTTCCAACAGAAAAATGAGAAGAGCATAAAATCTTACAGTTAGCTATATCCGAAATGACATTCTACATGACATTTTGAGAAAAATTTCATCACACAGAGACAGAAGACATTGTATATGAGGCAGGCAAACAGTATTTGAGTGCTAACAGTAGGAACTCATAACTGTCAAAGTCATTTATGAAATCTTACGAGCACAGAAGCTTGGCAGCTCCTGCCCACAGCTTTGTTCACACCTCCTTGACCTCCCTGTTCCCGGAGGCTGTAGATCAGGGGGTTCGGCTTGGGGATGAGCACTGTGTGAGGCTCCCTTTTTTGTGTCCAGAGAATTGGTAGAGCTGGGCTGCAGGTACATGAAGATCAGGGTCCCATAGAATAGGGTCACCACCAGCATGTGGGATCCGCAGGTGGAGAAGGATTTGCACCTTCCTTCAGCTGAGCGCATCCTCAGGATGGCAAAGACAATGAACACGTAGGAGACCAAGACAATCAGGACAGAGGTGATGAACATAACCTCAGCACAGGTCAAAACCCACAGCTGTTTGGAGCGAGTGTCTGAGCACGCGAGCCTGAGCAGAGGTATGCCATCCCAGTAGAAGTCATTGATGATGTTGGAGCAGCAAAAGCAGAGGTGGAAGGTCTCTTGGCATGGAATAATGCAACCAGGAGGTTGTAGCCATAGGGGGCAGCTACAAGCTACATGCAGATGGATGCGGGCATGATGACCATATAGAGAAGAGGGTTACAAATGGCCACATATCTGTTGTAGGCCATGGAGGTCAATAACAAGCACTCAGCTGTAATGAAGGCCAGGAACTAGCCTAGCTGAGCAGCACAGGCAAGGAAGGATATATTGTTACAGGAAATTCCCCAGCATTTTGGGAGTGATGATGGATGAATAGCAGAAATTGGCAAAAGCCAGGTTGCTCAGGAAGAAGTGGGAGTGTTGAGTCTCACATCTGCTCTAGTGACCAGGATCAAACCCAGGTTGCCCATGACCATGAAGATGTAGATGGATAACAAAGAGGCATATTCAACACCTGCTGGTCCATGAGGCCAACGAGTATAAACACTGTCACCTGTGAGCAATTTGTCTGAGCCATGTCTGCAACACATTGTATGTTAAATCCTGATACTAGCTCTGGTTCACCTTCTGTTAGGCTCAATTGGTTTCTACTAAAGTTGAGATGAGTCATATTATTGCTAGAGGTCATATAGAGAGAAATAATCAGGTGGCTTTTGAGTTTCTCTCATGTTAACTAATGAAAATGACCCATTTAGGAGTAGAACTGAGAGGAAAATGATAGCTAGGGTGACTTCATAGGAGATGGTTTGGGTTACTGCTAAGAGTGCTCCAATTAGTGCACAATTGGAATTAGATGCTGATCCTGACCATAAGATGGCATGCATGGTGAAGCTTGATGTTGCTAGGATAAATAAAACTCCCTGGTTTATATTGATTAATGGACATTGGGATTCATATGGATAGTGCTAGTGTAAGAGTTGGGGTTGGAGCTATGATAAAGAGGAATACTGAGGAGGGGGTGGGCAAGGGGCTCCTTGATGAATAGTTTGAGGGCATCTGCAATCGGTTGTATGATTCTGTAGGGCCTGAGGTTTGGTCCTCTACGTAATTGTAGACAGCAAAGGATTTTCTGTTCTGTTAAGGTGAGAAATGATATGGCTAAAAGAAGAGGGATGATTAATAAAAAGAAATTGATTATGAACATGAGTGTTAAGGAGAGGAGTTGAACCTCTGAGTGTAGTTTTAAGTTTTACGCAATTTACTGGGCTCTGCCACCTTAACAAACCCTTTTCTTGAGCTGTGGTTGGGATAATAATAATATTTATATAATGTCATCTTTTTGTTATCAGGGAATAGTTGGTTTATTGACCCCATTTCTCTTGTCCTTTGGTACTAGGAGAAATCATTAATAGAAACTGACCTGAATTGCTCCAGTCTGAACTCAGATCACGTAGGACTATTAATCGTTGAACAAATGAACCCTCAGTAGCAGCTGCACCATTAGGATGTCCTGATTCAACATTGAGGTTGTAAACCCTATTGTCAATATTGACTCTAAAGTAGGATTGTGCTGTTATCCTGGTAACTTGGTCTGTTGATCAAAGGTTTTTGGGTCATTTGGTGATAATAAACTTTGACTTCTGATATCTATGTTAGTATCATTCGGAGGATTTGCTATTCTCTGAGGTCACCCTAACCAAAATTATTAATTTAGGTCTTGTGTTTTATGTCCTTGTGAACTTGTGGTGAGAGAGGGTAAATTAATAAATTAAAACTCCATTGGGGTCTTCTCATCTTATTAGGTCATCCCCACCTCTTCACAGGGAGGTCAATTTCACCGACATAAAGCAAGAGACAGTTAAATCCTTGGTTAGCCATTTATAGGAGTCCTTATTTAAAGAACAAGTGATTATGCTACCTTTGCATGGTAAGGATACCACGGCCCTTAAACTGATTTGTCACTGGGAAGGCAGTGCCCCTAATACTAGGTATGCTAGAGGTGATGTTTTTTGGTAAACAGGCAGAATTTGTGTTTGCTGAGTTCCTTTTGCTTTTTTTAGTCTTTCCTGTATAGCACTCCTGAGTTGGAGTTTTTAATAAGAGTATTAATGAGCAGTCTTGTCTTATTAAGTTGTTAAAAATCAAATGCAGGTTTGATTTAAGCTTGTGCAGGGAGAAATAATTCTTGTTATTGATATTAACATTACCTTCTCTATATAGTTATAAATTAATCCAATTGTTAATCAGAGGTTTATTTGGTTTTATGGAATTAGTGGTTGTGGAGTTTTTTTTAGCTTGAATGCTTTCTTAATTGATGGCTACATTTATCCCAACTATGGTGATTTTGTTTACCCACTATTGAAGGTTGTTTCCTTATTTTAAAGAGCTGTCCCTCTTTAAATTAAGTTTTAAGCTTTCATTTGATTTGGGGGTATTTTGGGAGAACTTAAACATGAACTGTAGTTCTTATTTGGGTAACCAGCTATCACCAAACTTGGTTGGCTTTTCATCTCTACTTCCAAATCTTCTATTTTGCCACATAGATGAGTTCACTCTGCTAGCTGTTTGGAAGTAGCTCATTTGGTTTTGGGGTGGTTGACTTCAGTTCACTTTGCCAAGCTCAGTCTGGTTAATTCATTATACAAAACGTAGTATTGGTAATCAATGTTTTTTTACTGTTTATTTATATCTTTTATCTTTCCCTTGCAGTACTGTCTCTATAGTGCTGGAAAAAAAATTCTATCTCCTATACTCTTTCAGGTAAATGTTTTATTTTATGATTTTAGAGCAATTGTGTTTGGTGGTTTTTTGGGCTAGAATGGGTTCAACGTGGTCATTGATAGTTGAAATCTTCTGGCTGTAGGGCGGATGCTTTATTTTAAGTTACACTTTGTTTCCAAGCACTCTTTCCAGTATGTTTACCTTGTTACAACTTAACTCCTCTCATATATGTTAATTTTTAGTTTTTTAAATTTTTTTGGATATTTGAGGAGAGTGATGGAGAGTGTGTAAGTGCTTCATGGCCTGGTTCAATTGAGCTTTCTATTCTTAATTTACTATTAAATCCTCCTTAGATCTTTAGTTTTCTTAAAGATTTGTGTTGATTCTTCTTTTAGTAAGAAAATGTAGCACATTTCTTCCCAGTTCATCGGCTACACCTTGACCTAATGTTTTTATGCAGTATACTTATGCTTACTTTGTTTCCATGATTGGGTTTGCTGAAGATGGTGGTATATAAACTGTATTAGCAAGAAATGGTGAGGTAGATGGGGGTTTAACAATTATAGAACAGGCTCCTCTAGATGGATATAAAGCACCACCAAGTCCTTGGAGTTTTAAGCTATTACTAGTGGGTCTCAGGAGAAAATTCTTGTTATTTGAATTTTTATGTTTATGGCTAAGCACAGTGGGGTGCCTAATCCCAGTTTGGGTCTTAGCTTTCATATATTCAGATATATTAAGATTATTTCATTTCCAGTTTATGTTTTATTTGGAGTTTTTATGACTTAAATTTTAATCTTATTTTTGTATTTTTCTAAAACACTTTTTGTGCTGGGAATTTATTAATTTTGGTTAATCATATGACCACGGTGGCTGACGTGAAATTTACCAACCCTTGTTAGTTGCGTGACTTAGTCAAACTTTCATTTTTTGCCTAATTTTTATTACTGCTGTCTACTGTGGGGGTGTGGCAAAGCAAGGTGCCATGAGTTACTTTGTAGTGTGCTTGAGACCTGCTCCTTTTTTATTTTAAAGAGAATAAAACTAAAGAGACAAAACAAAACAGAACAAAGCAAATCAGAACAGAATAATGTAAACAACAGAGCACTTCACAACAAGACAACTGGATATTAACGTTAGCTACCATAATGTCTCTTTCTTTGAAGTAGTTGACCATACCTTCACACACAATAATATCAGATATAACAAAATAGTGTAAAACCATTCACAAGAATGAAAGTATTACAGGACATTCTAAACCAAATAACAGAAAATGAACAATGGTTTCTATAATATCTCACTTTCCATAAAAATTTTGTTTATACTATCACACATATTAAAATCCAAAAAGACACAACATGATAGAACCAATGGTAATAAAAGAACAGAAGCATAGTAGGACTTTAAAGCAAGATGATATTAATCAGCAATGGCTGCCATAATGTCTTGTTTTCTTCAAAGTACCTGTTCATACTATCACACATAATAAAATCAAACAAAACAGAATAAAATCATTCCAACCAATAAATGAAAATGTTATGAGACTTCAAAGCAATATAATAGGGAACCATGATTACCATAAAATCTTATGTACTCAGATACCTGCTCCTTTTAACCTTCATGGTTTAGAGGGCATAATCACCAGTGTGATGACTCTTTCATGTGTAATTCTGCTAACAACAAATAAAAAAGCCAGGACAATACCTGTTGTTCATGGAGTTATAAAACTCATCTAGGCATTTTCAGTGCCTTGCTTTGTTTATAAGCTACATCAGCTTCATAGACAACATACCTTATAAAATTCATAGGATGGGCATAGATGTGGAAGTACAGAGGGAAAGGCAGTGCACTCTATGAATGCAGTAAGTTTTGCATTGTATTGATGTGACAAGTGGGGAGGATATTAATATACTATTTGGGGTGTAGACTAATTCTTGTTTTGGGGGTTTGGCAGGAGTGAGTATACATCATGTAAGTGTTACAGGACTATGCAGTAGGTAGTATTTTAATGGGCTCTTAAGGGGGTTTGTTAATAGTACTTGTTACTGAAAATCACACATATGTATGTGTGTGCACGTGTACACATGTGTATGCAAGGTCGTATAAGGTTATGTCCTTCAAGCATTAAAAGAATCCCCACTGACCTCTCTTCACATGCAGTAAGGAGCCTTCATTCATAAGTCCAGCTACAATTAAATTGAATGCAACCATGTCTTCGATGGCAATGGTGAGTCACAGCATACCCAAAAATAAAAAGATACCAAATTCATGAAATCACAGTTATTTTGGTCATGGGCTGATTAGATATTAGTCCATTGAGATGTCTTATTTAAGGGAAATGAATGAAAAATTTTAGTGTTATGACCCTGAAGTAAGAACCAGATGTCTGTTTAAAGATCATTATTAGAAACTCCCACATGTTATAGGCCTGGAGCGAGCAGAGAGATCTCTGTCTCGCTGGTTGCTGGTTTCACGGAGAATGGTAGATTAAGAGTTTGATCATGGGAGAGTGATAGCCATATTGACGAGGACTGGTTTGCTTTGAGGGGGCATGTCTAAGATGGAATGAGTGTATTATGTAAGATAGAATCGAGGTACCCTGGTAATGAATAGGCATATTGTTAAGAAGTTAAAGTGAAGTAGAGAATTTTAATGGTTTATGTACGTTTATTGTTTACTGTACTAGATATCTGTGGAGGTCGTAATTTTATGTTGATTAAGTATATAATAGTTTATGTTGTTTTTTTAATTTAATAGGGACATGCATTAATGCACTATGTACATAAAGGCTATATGAGAATGTACATTATGTACCATGCACATATAGGGTAGTAACACTATATGAACATGTGTTCATGGTGCCAAGGAATAGTTTAATAAGAATTTCAGTTTGGGGTACTGATGGTGTGGCTTTTTGTCTCTTCCTTGATTTATTGCGTGCTGGGGAAAAATTGTTTCCATTTTCGGTTTACAAGACCAGGGTAATTGCTCACACTACTAGACTCCTCACTTCAGGATTTTATTCCCTCCTGTGTGTACTCGTGGGGAAATAATTAGGATGATGAAGAAGTAAATAATGGATGCTAGTTGGCCAATTGTGATGTAAGGGTGTTCAACTGGTTGGCCTCCAATTCATGTGAGAATAAGCAGGTTAGTTACTAACACTCACAGAAGACATTGGCTAAGGCGGTGAAATGACATGCTATGTTGTTTTGATAGGTGTAGGTTGGAAATAAAACTAAAATTAGGATTGAGAATAGGAGAGCTAGAACTCCTCTGAACTTGTTGGGAATGGAGCAGAGGATTGCATATGTGAAAAGAAAGGATCACTCTAGTTTACTATGTGAGGGTGTGTTTAGAGGATTGGTGGGGGTATAGTTGTCTGCGTTGCCAAGGAGGTCAGGTGAGAAGAGAACTAGTGATAAGAGGGCTAGTAGTATGAGTAGGAATCCTATGATATCTTTAATTGTGTAGTAAGGGTGGAATGGGATTTTGTCGGAATCAGAATCAAGTCCTGAAGGGTTGTTTGACCCAGTTTCACAAAGGAATAATAGATGTCCTATAACTAGAGCTGCAATAATAAAGGGTAAGATAAAGTGTAAGGTGAAAAACCACATCAGGGTATCTTTGTCAAATGAAAAGCTCCCTCAGATTCATTTGACAAGGGTTGTGCCAATGTAGGGGATTGCGGATAGGAGGTTTGTGCATATGGTGGCTCCTCAGAATGATATTTGTCCTCAGGTAACACATATCCTATGAAAGCAGTAGCCATGATTGCAAACAAGAGTAGGACTCTGATATTTCAAGTTTCTAAAAGTGTGTAAGATCCACAGTAAATACCTTGTCCAATGTAGAAGTAGAGGAAGATGAAAAATATGGATGCTCCACTGGCATGCAGATATTGGATTAGTCAACCATGATTGATGTTTCGGTAGATGTGGGTGATGGATGAGAATGCTGTGGTTGTATCTGCAGTACAGTGTATTGCTAGTAATAGTCCTGTGATACTTTGTAACCCAAGGCAGATTCCTAAGAGGGAGCCAAAAACTTCACCATGCCAAGACATTAGATGAGGCTGGGAGGTCGATGAATGAGTGGTTCATGATTTTGATTAGTGGGTGTGATTGTCATATGTGGGTCATTAGTTTTTGTCTTGCTTTACAAATAATTTCTGTAATTCTCATAATTAAAATGTATAATGAATCATGCCATGGATATTGCAATTATTGTAATTCTCATGAATTAAAATGTATAATGGATCACATCATGGATACTACAAACCCAGTGTCTCTAATTCAGTTGTACAAGACTGCTTGGAGTGCTGCTGTATTTGTTCAACCAAACCATCATTCAATCAGTAAGAAAGATATAATTCCAACTCCTTTTCAACCAATAAAAAGTTGAAGTAGGTTATTTGCTGTAACTAGAATCATTATAGTAATTAGAAATATTAGCAGATGCTTGAAAAATTTGTCAGTGTGTGGAATTAAGTGTATATATTACAGAGAAAATTCGATGATAGTTCATGTCACAAATAAAGCTACTGATATAAACAATATGGAGAAGTAGTCTAATTTAAAGTTTATGTTTCAATGTAATATTTGAATTGTTAGTCAATTTCAAGTTGACACCACTGCCTCATGATTTGAATTTAGGAACAGAGAGGTGGGGATTAAGCTTAATAAAAAAGACAATGAAGTGAGTGATTGGACATATATAGGATATGAAAATTTTGTGTATGTTAGTTGTAGATGTTAGCATTGGTAATATAAGCATGGTTAATGTTATGATAAAGGACAAGATGAATAGGTTGATTTCTTTTATTTGGAGATGCACCAATGGATGTAATTAGAGTTGTTGAAGGGCTAATAGAGGGTAGTGCTAATGTGGCTGTTCCACCTAGGTGTATGAGTAAGTGTCCAGCAGTAATGTTAGTGGTTAGTTGAACTGCTACAGGTGTTGCTTGAATGAATAAACTAATTGTCTCGATCACTACAAGTATTGGAATAAGTAGGATTGATGTTCCTTGAGGGAGAAAGTGTGCTAGTGATGATTTAGTTTTATGTCAGAAACCTAAAATTACTGTTCCTGCTCACAGTGGAATAGCCATGCCTAGGTTTACTGATAGTTGTGTTGTGGGGGTAAAAGAGTGGGGCAGGAGGCCTAAAAGATTGGTGGAGCCAACAAATAAGATGAGGGAAATTAATATTAGTTATTAAGTTCACCCTCTGATATTATGTATTGTTATTATTTGTTTTAGGATTAGTTTAATTGTTCATTATTGGATTATAATTAGGCAGTTGCTAATTAGGCAGTTGGAAGAGGGAAATAAGATGCTGGAGAATTAATAATAATGATTACAATAGGCATTCTTATTAATGTAGGTGTAATGAAAGAGGCAAACAGATGTCTGTTCATTTGTTTTCTCAAGGTGATTTTTGCTTTGTATTTTCTAGGTGGGTTGTTCTGTGGTCTAAGTTGAATAGGTGTGGTGAGATTTTTAGTGAAACAATAGGAATAGGGAGGTAATAATTGATAAGATAATGGTAAATCATGTTGGTGTATCTAGTTGTGGCATTTCATTATTGAGGAAATACTCCTCAGATCTTTAACTTAAAAGGTTAATGCTAGGGTAGCTTCATAATGTTATAGTATCAAAGATGATCAGTTTTCAAATTATTTTAGTGGTACCAGTTCAAGAACAATGGGTATAAAGCTGTGATTTGAACTGCACATTTCTGAACATTGACCATAGTATAGTCTTGGGTGTGATGATGTGAGGGTCACTTGGTTTAAGTACCCTGGGGTTGCATCTGTTTTAAGCCCTAGAGATGGTACTGCTCATAAGTGGAGAACATCCTCCAATGAAACTAACATACGGATTGGTGTTTCCATGGGAAGAACAACTCGATTGTCTACTTCAGGTAGTCAGAGTTCTGTGGGTTTTAAATCATCTCTAGGTACTATATAAGAATCAAAATTGAGTTCTTTGCAGTATGTATACTCATAGCTTCAGTGCCATTGATGTCCTATTGTTTTGATGGTTAATGATGGGTTATTAATTTCACTCAAGTGTAGATTTTATGATATTCATGCACCATTACCACCAGATGGTAATACAGAAGTATACACATATCTCAGCTAGTTGTTCTCAGAAAAGGTGGTTTGACGCACCAGAAAACACTTTCCACATCTAGAGACAGCTGGTTGTCACCTATGGGATGTGGGCATCTAACAGTTAGAGGGAGGTGGAGATGCTATCCATATTAGTATAGTCAATATTGCATCCTAAATGTTAGCTAAAGTAGTAACTTTCTTCTAACTTGAAAAAAGCTTGAAATAATCGATAAACAGAGAGTCGGATGGAGATAAAGATGCAGGTCCATGGGACAAAATTGTAAACCTTAATTATTGTGAAAACTTTTCATGTAAGCTAAATATTTAATGATCATACTGTTAATAGTTGACTTTCATTCATATACTGATCATCACATTGTAGTACTCATTCACGGCATTAAGAGCAATGACAATGTAAATGCCAATGACATCAAAATTTGCTAACAACAAATTCCAAAATGAATAAAATCTTGCTTGTAGTGTGGCAACTGCGATTTCAAAACCTCATCCTTTAAAATACTTATACTTACAGGTGTTACAAACTAAATTGCTAACACATATCATGAATATATGAATAAAAGACTGTGACTATCACCTCAGAAATTGCCTATTTATGAAAAATTGTACCTGCAGAAATATGTGCATTTTTAGACATAAGCAATGTTATAGCTTACATTAGTGTACTAAAAGGTTTCTATGGTCAGGTGATTTAACTACCTTTAGTTAGTCTCATGCTCTAAAGCAAAGTAGCGCTATACAAGGTTGCTCAGAGGATGATGGTTGACTAGAGAATGTGGTTTTCTATGGTCACGTACACATTTTCCCTTTGTACTATTTTTGTTTTTTAAGTACTGAGATTGCCTTAACTCAAAGAGGTTTTCTTTACATATGTACATGCACATTCGTCTGCAAACAGGCTTCCTTTCTTTGGCTTAAAACATTAAACAGATGAAGCATTGATGAAGGAGGAAAAAATGCATGTGGTACATCCCAGTCCTGATCTCATCACATCTGCCACTAAGCTGTGATTAGAACTGGATGAAGAGTATCCTGTTGTTTTGGATTGCTTATCTTCTTTTACATAGATATTTTAATAAATGTGTAATGTAAGGTGCTTGACTAAAATTTACTTAAATTCTACATTTCCCTGAAGGTCATTATTGTTATGGGTATAGGTTTATATATATTACATATGTCATTACAGGATATAATGACAATGAAGGTCATTATCATTATAGGATATAGGATTTTATATATATATAAAACATTGCTGGTACTATTAATTTAATATGTATATATTAGATAAATCTTTTCTTATGGAACATAATATTATACAGACACAATAGATACATGAATTCTGAGATCTATTTGAATCCTGGATATGATCTCAAATCTTTTTGTAAGACAAATTCATAAGAAATAAATGTGACAGCACATAACACATAGAAATACATGTGTAGAAAATGAAATTGTCCAGTTTTCTCTAAAGGCCCAGAAATTGCAAAGCCTAGCATACAAACAAACATATGGCATATAAGATAAAAATCTCATCACTGTAAAATTACAGAAGTTCTCCCTAAACTAAGAAAAGAAATAGAAATGGCACACCTTTATATTTAAAATTGTAGTGACAATATTGTGTAAGTCTGGTGTAAAGAAACAAAATTAAAAACAAACCTTTGTGGAAATCACTTACTTTTACCTGGCATAGAATGTCTTTTATTCTGTTGAAGCTGCCTGGTGTCCTGCCTTACCCAGTGCCCTCAGCACTCACAATTTAGATTTATGTAAAAATTTAGCAATGACAACATTAGAAGAATGCTTTAATAAAGCCACTAAGAGAACAATCTTTCTGTAGTTGCTTGGCTAATTTGTAAACATGAAAAATCAAAAAGTTTAAAAATTAAAAATTAGTTGGCTATTTTTCTATAGAGAAAAGATGAAAAACCTTTCCTCTCAGCTCCTTTGGATTTCAACAGAAATGGTAAAAGGCTTTTTCATAGCTAATCTCCTTTACTGAACATTTAAATTTTATTTTGTAAGCATTAAATTTATTCAGATCCCTTTGCAAAACAGAAAACATTTTAAAATTACAATAATTTTGGGTCCTTTAAAACTCCACTGTTTTTTCACTTCTTGATTTGAAGGAATAACTCCTTTTACTAAGATTCAAAATCAATCATGTTTATCTGTTTACTTGCCTAATCACCACACTCGGGGCGTGCGGGTGGGCTGGGTCCGTACGGCCCCCCGGAGCTGCAGGAGCGCTGAGAGGAAGCCTACCTCTGGGTGCTGTGCTGCACTTGCGGGCGGACGTGCGGGGCTTTGGGCTGCGGGGCCGGCAGGAGAGCAGGAGAGCCCGCGGCAGCTGCGGCACCACGGGTTCGAATAGAGGTTGCGCAGGGGTCCGCAGGCCGAGGAGCTCGGGGAAAGCGAAGGGCACGGAGCTCAGGGCAGGCACACCCCGGGGCAGGGCGACCTCCCGCTCCGCGTCGCTGTCGCTGGTACCCATACCCGGCTACAGCTCCCGCTGCAGGCGCGCTCCGTAACCGGCTGCCGCACAGGCTGGAGGCGGGGCTCCGGCACGACGTAAGGCGTGGGGCGGGTGAAGAGGGAGGGGCCTGGCGGGCGGCCGGAAGAGGGGCGGGGCTTCGGGCCGCTCACCCCGCCTAGCATCGGACGCCGGCCACCCCGGGAAACCCGGAAGCCAGAGACGCAGCTAAGGCGCGTTTGGGGCTTGCAGTGTTTCTCCGCAGAGCGCGTGCGCCGTGGGGGAATCCAACTCGCAAAGTGAAATAACGGTTCGAGATCTCAGAGAAACGTAGGTTTCCCTCTGCAGGCGCCAGCAGGTGGGCACACTTTTGTATGGTATTGTTTGTATTGTGAATATTTTTTGTTCATTGAATTTAAATCGTAATATCTAGCTGTACCAAGGGATAAAAAATTATTTTATGCCAGTGTTATGAAAGGACAATAGAAAGGGAGAAATTCTCCTTGCCCCATTTGTCCCAGTAATGACAGCAGCAGTGAGAGGATATGAGCTGTGGTTTGTGAACACCAGAATGGATTCAATTGCTTCCTAGACCTAAGGGTGCCTTGCTTCTAACAGTAGTGGGTAGAAAGGATTCTATGGAAAAAGACCTAGGCGCGCTGGACCTGTGGCTCACCACTGTATCGTCTCACTCAGGACGCTAAGGTATACGAACGATGGAAAATAAAATGGATGACAGAAATCTTTATGAATTCATCAGTTTTTTTTAAATTAATACAAATTTGCAGTCCTTGGAGTTAAACCTTCTGGCAAGGCTGTGATGAGCTTTCCTACAACTGTTGGAGTGTAAACTACTACAGCACTGTGGGAATCATAGAGAGATTTGTGAAAGAACTAAAACTGAAAATTCTGTAGGCCACAACTATTCCCCATCTAGGTGTCCCTAACAAAGGATTTAGGACACTATACTACAGTGACACATGCTCACCAATGTCTAAAGTAGCCCCTTTCATAATAGCGAAATCCAGGAAGCAGTCAGCATATGCAGCACCGCACCGCTGGATAAAGAAAATATAGAATCTATGCACAATTGGGTGCTACTTGACTCCAGACACTATAGGAAATCTTTCTGATTTTAAAAACAGGATAATGTACTGTTGTGCTGATCTTTACTTTAAAATGTTCAAGAAGAGAATTGCAGTAATTAATTCAGCAATTTCACCATATACCCCATGCCATCGTTTGTTACATTTTTAATGCATTTTAATGTGGAAAATATATTTTAATCATAAACTTTTATCTAAGCACATTGTTCATTATATCGTTCACATTTTGTTCCTCAAATAGTGAGATTCAACCTGAGAATCATCATGCTGTGGAATATGAAGACAATCATGTCATGCTGCTACACACAGGTGCAATTTTTCTCATACACATAAAAAGAATTGTACAATGATAAATGGTCAGTCAAGTTAAGTGAGAACTACATGTATAAAAGACTTTATTTTCCTTTGCTGGATTGTATCATCACAAAAGCACCAGCAGGAGAGCAATAGATGCCAGGGTTGTTAGTATGTTAGCTCAAAAAAGCATTAGTGTTGGAACAGAAAGGAGTTTGTATATTAGAAGAAGCAGGCACAGAGCGATGAGTGAAGCCAGAGTAGATGTGTCTGACTATATGAATCCGTAGAAGGTTAGAGATAGACTGACGGAGCTTATTCTGTGTGTTACAGCATGCTGAGCTCCACCAATGCAGGCCGTGATGGTGATGGCACCTGGACTCTGGAAGCCACACTGAACCGAGTATAGCGTTTACTATCTTACCATCGTTGCATGGAGAGCATACTCTAACACTGCAAAGAACAAGCATGCTGCTTTTCCAGGCATTACAGCCACACTTACCTCTTTTCTTACATTGAAGGTATGAAATGACTTTAATTTTTGACATGAATTTCAATAACATTTTTGACAGTGACAGAGGAATATCATGCAGCTACTGAAAAGAAAAGGAAAAAACACACACACCTGAAAATGTATTGGGTTTTCAGTTTATAATTGCCAGTGATGAGTGAAATGAGTCTTGAGTCCTCATGACTCAAGGGATAAATTGCTGGTAAAAGGAAACAGAGAATGACGCACAGCTCCAGATTCTCTTTGAATCCCTCAGTCTGAATAGAATAACTTCACTGATACTCTTCGTGGTGAAATCTCAGGGAACAAAATGGAAGATATCCAAAAATTACAGTTCATACTCTTATGAAATAATGATGACCACAGTGATCGGCAAGGGCATGAACTATGTCCACATGTGTATTTGTGTGTGCAATGAGTGTGAGTGTGTGTGTGTGTGTGTGTGCATATTGTGTGTTCTAGGGCATGGATTTTATGAAATTACTTTGCTTTTCATGAAATAGAATGAACCAAACATTGAACCTGGCAAACATTTATCTTCTATTGTTAGATTCCTGCTTGTGCTCACTTCAGGTTTTATTCGCTATCAGGAGAAGGAACACACGTGCGTTATCTACCTCTGCAAATGTAAGTTGAATACTTTTTCTACTTTTTGTTTGCCAGAAGACAGTTGGTACTTCCTACGCATGTCTTTCTTTCCTTGTGACAGACAGAACAGTTGACAACACAAAGGAGTAAATGTTTCCTATGTTTCACATTGTCAGTCCCTGGTGGGCTGACTGAGAGGCAGAAACACGATAACAGATGACATCATGGAGGAAACACTGCTCTCCTCATGTAGACCAGGAAACAGGGGGAGAAGGGAGGAGCCAGAAAGGAATATTCTTCCCCCAAGAGTCATGGGCCCAGTGATGAGGTTCCTAGCTACAAGTTGCTCTGTGATTCCCTCAGCTTGTGAAAGCCATACCCATGAGCACATGAGACCTTAAGAGGCCATCCCAGATCTAAACCGTAACACTGGGATTATTATTCCAAGGTTAACTGAAGTATGGCTTACATAGATGAAGTGACAATATTTATATAAATTTGTCAGATTGTGATAATTTGATAGACACACATGGATAGGTATTAACTCAGCTGTAATAGCATATACATCAAAATACACCTTAATCATTACTTTGCAGTGAATAACTTGCCAGTATTTTTCACTTTTTGATAAATGATATGTAATATGTGAAAAATTATAGTATTTAATTGCAATATTTTAACATTTTATTACTCTAATTTTACTAGATTGAATTTATTTTTGTCTCCACTTTCTAGTATTACTAGCTTCCTTTCTTAAATTTTGTGTGCTTCACAGTGCTAAAATACAATTCCATTTACTCTGAGGGTGTCATTTTATTTTTTTACTTACATATTTTGGTTGGTTTTCTCCTATTTCATATTTTATTAGTAAAGTGGGTTTTCCATTTTTATAGCTAAATACAATATGATTTTCTGAATTATTCTTAAAATATATATTAGGTAACAGTGTTACATGTCTGAAATGTTAATTTCATGTTCTACTCTGGTCTATTCCACTTCTCATCACTTCTCATTTTTATTCTCTGTCATTAATCCAGCACATCCAATGTGTCCTATAATCCTGATACTAATTACTTGTGTTTCATCTTAAATTTTGTTGAGAATTTCAGTTGAATTTTTAATAAGACTGTGCATTGACTTCTAGGAATTCTTCATTTTTCCCCCCAAATTCTATTTTTTACTGAAGCAGTGTATCATATATTGCACCATGATTTCCTCTTGGAATCATTGAGTTCTGTATTGTATCTTATTTGATCTCATTAAATAATAAAGTATTTGATTAATTCAGCTTCTTATTTGCATCATCTTTGATATAATTGGTTATTTTCACTATCATGTTTTAAAATTCTTTAAAATTGCTTCCATTGCAATGTCAATAGTATTGGTTTTACAGAGCTGCAAATACTGGGAAGCCATTTTCCTTGCTGTCTGATGAATCTTTTGTGTGTGTGTGTGTGTGTGTATACTGTGTTGAAGTTTGAGGATCACTGGGGTTAGAGAGTGAAAGACCTATTGTGCATAGATCTTTAGAGTAAGTGGCTTATTCTTTGTGCTGTGTCTTAGGCTGTCTGGGTCCCAGCATGAAGCAATGCAATCAACCCTTTGTATTCCAATTTGGTACTAGATTGAGCTCTTAGCACTGTTTCTGAGGACAGAGTAACCACCAAGTATATCAATATCCAAAAAATAAAATAATCCATAAATTCACATGTAATTTAAAACTTCTTTGAAATATTCTCCAAGTGTTTCATTACTCAGAAAATGACAGAGGAAGTAATAATTTGGGACCTCTTAAGGCAAAAGTAGGCTTCAATGAGAATATTCATGCATAACAGAAAATGAGGAAGGCAATGTCTGAGCGATATGAAAAGAGAAGGAATAAAGAAGGGAAGTGAGTATAAATGGAAAATGAGAAAAATACAGTGAATTATCCCAGTGAATGAGCAAACAGGTGCATGTGCCTGATAGAGTATCAGATAGAGGAAAAGAGTCTGTAGGCAAAGGTCTTCTTGGGTTTCCTGGCTAATCCTGACAGGAGCAGGTTAAAGCCTTACTGGAGGGAACAGTAAAAGCAAGGCAGGGATGAAATACAGAGCAGTAGTTAAAGTCAAATATGGGCAGATGTGGAAACCAAGCAACCTGTGATTAAGAGAACTCACCTTACTCTCAAAGCCTTCTCTTTTAGTCACTGTCAAATACGTATGAGAATAAATAATTTAATCATCTTGTTCAAGTACATGTACTCCTGGTAGTGTTTTTAATTTTATTTTAAAAGGAAGTAAAATTAAACGCAACAAAACAGAACAGAACGGTACATAAGAAAGCATACATTTCAAAGCTAGACAACCAGAGATCTTCACTATCTGTCATGTTGTCTCTTGTTTTCTTCCAAATGGTTGTCCTTATCTTTGCATATGGAGAGCTCATACTAAATAACATAGCCAATCTTTTCACAAGATGCGTAGTTCACTGGCTCCCACTTGCTAAGCAGGGGTGAGGGAGAGGGGGGACACAGGACGGGGGACAGGATGACATGAGATGTCTGATTCTCAGCCTACATGCCAGCAGGATCACAGCCGCCCCTCAGAGAGGGGAGGAGTTCCTTGTTCTCCCAGCACCCCAAGTCAAACCACATGGTGCAGGTCCCAATGCGCCAGGGTCTCTCTCCTTCGGGCCACCGAAAGTCTGCCACACTCACTGCCACCCCCCAGAGAGGGAGGAGTTCCTTGTTCTCCCGGCACCCCAAGTCAACCATACGTGCAGGTCCCGACGTGCCAGGATCTCTCTCCTTCGGGCCACCGAAAGTCTGCCACACTCACTGTTGCCCCCCAGAGGGAGGAGGAGTTCCTTGTTCTCCCGGCACCCTGAGTCAACTGCACAGTGCAGGTCCCAAGGTACCGGGGTCTCTCCCCTGCAGGTCCCCCGAAGTCCACTGTACTCACCTGCTATTTCTTTCTGATGAATTGACCATTCCATTTCCAAAGTTCTGAAATGGCCAACAGACCACAGAAGGAATTCTCTTTAGGCTCCTGTTTGAAACCAACAGCTACAAGCAATCTGCTGGCCTTGCTTCAGGGCCACGACATTTCAATTTTTTCAAGTTCATAAGTGTGTGGGAACATGGAAATTGTATAATGATGATGAAGATTTTGTACAATATTACCATAAGTATCCATGCAATTATGTTTTAAGACAAACATACACACACATAATATGTATTCATATGTATGTGAATATATGTTCAGAAATTTTACGAAAGATCTTATAAGTAAATAATTAAACAAAATTTTACTGTTGGGAGCCTCTTGTTAGGTTAGTAAAATGACACTCAAGCTGTAGTAAACTGGCCCTAAGCCTGAGCATGCCAGTGTAGAGGGCTCGTGGTTCATTTTTCCTAGGTTTCTCCTTGTCTCCTTACTTCAGTATGATTTTTGGAACTCTTTGTAAATAACATGTCTTAGTTATGAAAAAATACTGTCACACTGACCCCCACATCACATGCCCATATACAATAAAGTCATAGAAAGCCACTTCCCACACTATTGACATGGCAAGGTTCCTGTTTTCCAATCTTTGGTCATGAGTCTGTGACACCAAATCAGTTTTCTGTAGTTAGAAATTATCCATATTTGAGTATGTGTATCACTCCAAATGGGCACTGTAGTCTTAAGAACTATCTAGACACCTACTTTAGAGTTCCAGACAAATAGCACTTCTCTCTCAACATTCTGGCCTAATGCCCATGTCAGAAATTTGAGTAGGACTCCTAACGAACCTGGGAAGCAAGTCAGATCAAAAGGTACATGTTTCCAGAGCTATATTAAAGAGGAGTTGTCATAGTGGACATCCTTGTCTTGTTCCTGATTTTAGAGTGAAAACTTTTCAGTTTTTGACCATTTTAGTATGATGTTGACTATTGGTTTGTCTTAGATGACTTTTATCAGATTGAATAAAGAACCTCTATTTCAATTTTCTATAGGGTTTTTTCTTATCATGAATGGGTATTGGATTTTGTCAAATGCTTTTTCTACATCTGTTTTTATAAGTAAGTAACTTCAGACCATATTAATAAGAAATTAATCAGACTCACATGTGTAAAAATCATATTGTTACCCAAGTGTGAGAAAGCTGAAAAAAGTAAACAAGGTCTAAAATGTACAGTAGTTACTGTGAAATGGAAAGAAATTGTTTAAAAGGAAAAATGAACTAGAATGGGTGAAAAAGGATAGAAAGGAAGGGAAAAGGGAACAATTTCTTTTCTTTTTTAAAAAAATACCCTAATATACTAAAGTATAAGTTTGCAGTGCCTATTTCATTATTAGGAGATACACATACTGTATATATGTCACCATAGCAATGTTTGGGTAAGGCAGGCCTCAATATCAAGATTATTGAATAGTAGGATTATAGGTATTTTATATCCTGCATATACATTAAAAAACATTAAGAATCCAATATTTAATGAATGGGTCAACCAAGAAGCTCTTTGTGTGTGTTTTAGTTTGCAAAATACAGGTTTTGCAGATGTTTGGGGATAATTGCAATCTACTCAGGAATTAGAAATGAAAATATTGGACTTCAAACATGTTGCATATATGAATCCAATTTAATTGCAAATTTATTGTGAATCATTGCACATATATACATATATGTGCATATATATGTATATATATATATATATATATGTATATGTAGAGAGAGAGGGTGGGAGAGAGTAAATATGGCAAGGTTTATTAGTGCTCAATGCCAGATTTAATGACAGTTCTTACTTAACATCAGCATATGATAATTATCTGAGCGCTTTCTAAGTGTTGAGACAACACTATAAGACTGTCTCCAAAAACTTTCATGCCAATGTTAAATGATAAAACTAAGGGGCAAACTCATGCCTCTTTTTACTAAAATTCATACAAGTTCCAGTACTTTTGTCACTCCTGAAAGGAACATAGTATGGAATTTGGGTGTGAGAGCTTGTTGGACTTCCTCTTGTGTTTCTGGCCTAGACTAAGGATAAAGGTTCAGGTCAGAAAATGGAGGACTCCCAGGGAATCTAGCAAGGGGACAAGTTACCTAACCTGGTGCCTAGATTTGCACTTTCACAGGCCCTTATTTCCTTGTTTTGGTCACTTTCAAAATCAGCCCAAAATTGCTGAGAATTCCTCATTGAAACAACAAGAGTCGGAAATGAAGAGCAGATCTGTAAAACATGGGTAGAGTAGAAATACAGTTCATGAAATCCATAACTAATGAGGCCACAGTTTGATTTTAGAGGGAAACGAGAAGCAAAAAGTGATTCCAACAAATAGATTTCCCACAAATAGTGAAAATAGGCTGATTTGTTTTCTGGATCTTTTATCTCATGGTGCCTTTTTTTCAGATTGAATGGGTGGGAGCAGAAGGGCCTGGGAAGCAGGGACTAATCCACTTTTCCAGAGCAATACTGCCATCAAGAGGAAGTAGGTTGACAAACCCCAAGTCACAAATGAGAATTTCGTGAGGGCTACTGGTTGAAAAACGTTGGGCCTTTTGTGAGGTTGAGTGAGCTGTGACACTGAGCAGGTTTCCTTCATGTAAGTCAGGAGGTCTGGGCAAAGGCAGGATCCCACGGAGGAAGCTGATGGACGTGTGGGGAGCAGGCAGGAGAGAATGAACAGCTGCCAGGAAGTCAAGTACCTGAAGGAGGAGGGCTCAGATATGTACCCAGTGAAGACAGAGGTAGGACAGGTCACTCAGATCCTGTTTGGGTGGGATCTGAGCATGTGACTCCTACACCTGCCTTTTAGACAGTGTGACAATCAGTTGGCACGAGGAGTCAGCAATGTTAGAGTCAGTATGGAGGAAGGAAATCTCATTCCTAGTGGCCTCTAACAGTATCCACGGTGCTTTGTGGAGGTGTCAGATTAATGCAGAAGTCAAGTTCCCATTGCTTAGAGCAAGGAGGGCCTGATGAGGAGGATGTGCCAGTGTGCAGAGCTAATGAACTCCAGAACATCAGCAGAAAAAGAGACACACAGTAAAAAGAGACCAAGGATGGAGAAAGCACGGAGGCATTCTCTGAACCCAGGAAATAACAGCTACATTGGCTGGGCAACCTTTTTTTAGAGCCCAGTGTGAAGGCACATGCTCATTTAGTGGGACCTACTCTTATCTCAGCTTCCATAGGGGAAAGAAAAGGGGTTTTCATGGCCTGGATTTCCCCTAAGGAAGATGAGTCCTCTCTACCTGCTTCTTAGTGATCATACAACCACACTCCACAGGAAAGGAGACTGGAGGTTTCTTTTCAAGACTGGTGGTGAGAAAGGGCAAAGGGCCCATTTTCCAGGCTTAGCTATAGCAGGTAGTCTTCTTAAGGATTTAGGAACATTGAAATCCATGCTTCATTTCTTCATCAGGGGAAAGGTCTACATTTTCAACTAAGAAATGATAATGTGGGAAATTCAGCTCACAACTGTTGAGGAATTCTGGCCTGTAAATCCCAGCACTCTGGGAGGCAGAACCAGGAAGGGGATTACAAGTTTGAGTCCAGCATGGGCACATGGATAGACCCTCCTTCCTGGGCTCAGAACACCTCCATGTTTTCTGCATCCCTGGTCCATTCTCTGTGTGTGTATCTTGTCTCTTACTGATGCTCTGGAATTCATTGTCCCGACACAGCGGCACACACTTCTCAGGAACTTCCTACTCCAGGCAGTGGAACACCACTCTCTTGAGAATATTAACCCTCATAAGGAAGCTTCTGAAGAACAATTTCCACATGATGTTCTCTTCTTCATGCAGCATTCTATCTCTGTTTGTATCAAATTGTCTTGTGGGATTGGGGCCAAGCCTCAGTCTTCCATACCACCACGCCCGCGCATCTGCAGTACAGGGTCGCACGCAAGGGCTCCAGTTTCCAATCAAGAGGAAGAAGCAGGCACATTGAACTGCCTTCCAGCTGCCAAGATGTTCTGGAGCTCGGAATGTGGAGATCAGGGCAGCTGTCTTCTGTGTGAGGGTCACCATCACCAAGAACGCGCCAGTCACCCTTAGCAACACCCCGCACAAACTATCCTGGTAGTGTTTATCTAACAGTATCAAGAGTCATATGAATAAAAGTTCTAGCTGATATGGTAAATACCATTCATGAATATGTGAGAATTTGCACTAGGTAGAGGAGGTTATGAAAAGTTCTGTATAATACTGGAAATACACTTGCACACACAGAGACACATGTATTCACACCCAAAATGTGATATTTAGAATCCTACAAGAGTTACTGTGGATTAAGAAGTAATTGTGAACTTAAAAAACAAACAACAGAACTTAATTAAGGAAAAATAATACTAAGAAAATGGAATGAACAGAAGTATAGAGTAACTGTAGGGCACTGTAAAATAATCTGATATAAGAAGAAAGGAAGAGGAAAACTTTGAGGCTACAATAATTAATACTGTTTTCACAATAAGAAACTTAAGCCATTGGCTATGCAGTTCAAATCATCCTGGGAAGGATAACTCTAGAGGAGACTTCAGTCTGTGCAGAGAAAGAATACTAAACATAAAAATTTAAACTACAATGTGAAAAATACTGTCCATAATAATTTCAATTACTTTAAAGTACTAAGGAAACTTACACTATTGCATTATAACCTTGAGACACATATTATAATAACATTTATGAGAAAAATAACAAAGAATTGAGGAAGATTGATCAATAGTATGCAAAGTTTCTTATGCAGCAGGTTAACAAGGGTTGAATTATATAGTCCATGTTGCTGTTTCCCATGGCATACGTTCAATCTCCAACACCAAAAAAGAAAAATTATTTCATGTATCATTATGAATACATGAAATTATTTCATATATTAAGGTGACCTTAATATATTATGAGTTTAAAAATAAAAGGTCATTACTGCATGAAGAAAAACAAATATAATATCAAGAATAAAATAAAGATATCAGAAAGTCCTCAAAAAATTAAAAATGGAAAGTAAAATATGTTTTCTGTTAATGAATTTGATGATTAAAAAGCAAAATTCTTTAAAGGTACATTAGAAGAAAGAGGTAATAAGAGTAATTACCTACTTAATAAGTATAGTAATTTTATGAGAAGCATTCATATAAATGGAATCTTGGTAATGGTTTTTCCTTTGTAAAAATAATTGTCACCTATCCTTCCCACTGGAATGATGGACAACAGATTGGATGCACTCTCTTTTCATGTGAAAAATGCTAATAAGAGGATTTTTTTTTAGGCAACACAGTACATTAAAACAACCGGACATTAATAGTAGCTATCACAATATCTCTTTCTGTGCTATAGTTGAGCATAGTTTCAAATACAATAATATCAAACATAACCAAATAGTATAAAACCATTCAAAGAATGAAAGAATTACAGGGCTTTCTGAACCAAATAACAGAAAATGATCAATGGGTACTATAATATTTCATTTTTGATAAAAAAAATTTTGTTTAAACTATCACATATTCAAATCCCAATAAGACACAATGTGATAGATAGAACCAATGGTAGAAGAAGAATAGAAGCATGGTAGGACTTCGAAGAAGGACGATATTAAATCAGCAATAGCTGTCATAATGTTTTGTTTTCTTCAAAACAGCTGTTCATATCATCACGCATGATATAGTCAAGCAAAACAGAATAAAACCATTCCAACTGATGAATGAAAACATTGAAAGGCTTCAAAGCTATGAGATGGGGACTCATGCTTACCATAAAATCTTATATACTCTTATCAACTCTCATACTAGGGAGACTATACGGTATTTACACATGTGAGTTTGGTTTATTTTGCTTATGAGAATGGTCTCAAGTCATGTCCATTTATTTATAAATATCTCAATGTGGTCATTCTTTATAGCTGATTAGTACTCCATTGTATAAAAATGCCACAACTTTTTTATCCATTCCTCAGTTGATGGGCACTTAGGTTTCCAGGATCTGGCTCTTACAAATTGTGCTGCTATAAACATGGGTGCACACATCACTGTGGTATGATGTTTTCAGATCTTCTGGGAATATGCCTAGAAGTGGAATAGCTGGGTCAAATGGGACCTCCAAACCCAGCTTTTTGAGGAATCTCCAGACTGACCTCCACAGTGGTTGCACCAGTCTACACTCCCACCAACAGTGCAGAAGAGTTCCTTTTTCCCCACAGCCTCTCCAACACTTGTTGTTGGTAGTAATAAGAGGATTTAAGAAGAAAAAGATATGCGATCCTAGGCTCTGAATTACCTGCCCCAAACAGCCAAACTGAAAATAACCTGAGCAATAGGGTAAGTATGAAGCAGCAGTAAACTTCAGTGATAGCCATCACTACTGTTTTATGTTGGGCAAGTCTATTCCTGAAAATTACATTGCACTAGGAAAATGGTTTCCTAGTGTGGTTACGCTGCCTGTCATCAGCCACCATCTGTTCTTTCTACTGACCTCTGTTGTAGTAAGTGTAACAGCAGTATTACTGTCTATCCATCAATTATTAGGAGGCAAAAACAGGTGTTCATGGCTTGTTGTGCAGCACTGTAGTTTTTTAAAAAATCATATTTGTATTACATAGCACATTGACCTGACACCAAGAGAGCATGATATCTTCAATTATTTCTGAGAAACAGTTTCTGTTATGTGATCTGTGCAGTGATATAAGAAATGATTGGGCAAAAGCAAATAGTTCAGATGTTCCTTCTAACCAGTAGATTATATTTTGGTTACTTAATAACATTATATAAATGTGTTCCACCATATGTAATAAAGACCATAATATATACCTAATTTATTTAGAATTTTAAAATTTCCTGAATTTATATATTATTTGCAATGTCAGATTCTATTAATGGGTTTGACACCCAAAACCAGTAGCATAAATCTTCTAAATCATACACATACATAAAAATGTATGTAAGAGGGCTGGGAATATGGGTCAGAAACAAGTGCCTGCCTGGCAAGTGTGAGGTCTGGAGTTTGATTACCAGTACAAAAGAAAAATGTAAGGAAGAAATCACGTTTAATAAACATAACTGAAAAAAGACTTTTATGTTTTGAAAGATGAGCCCAAACATTTGAAATACTAATTATATATTAAATTATTAATTAAATTGCAAAGAAAAACAACCAGAAATATATACAAAGAGCATCTATAAAATATTGATACAAATAATAAATGATAATTTTTTATAATATTGATGTAGAACAATGTATGATTTTGTCACTAATTCAGAAATATGAGCAATACAGCAGAATGTAAAATATATAAATAATTAAAAGTTTTGAGTTAGTAAAACACTGATAAATCTCACTCTAAATAGAGTTGTTCTATTTTACTTTGGATATGCAAAGTATAAATATAATTTTTAAAAATTAGCATAAAATTAAAAAAATAATCCATACAATCACATGCTTGGAATAAAATAATTGTTATGCCAGTTTAATAAAAAGAAATCTGGAAAAGGAAGCTGTACATTATAAAATAATCCTAAAGTAGCAAAAAAATCTTACAGCCAATAATATAGCTCAGTGGCATAGTGCCTGCCTGGCAAGCATGAGATTGTGAGTTTGATCCCTGGCACAAAAAAAAAAAAAAAGAAAGATAAAGAAAAAGAAACCTTAAAATGCAACCATATTATATGTTAGTAAAAAGTTGTTTTAAAAGTCTGGAGTTTGTTATCTCTTTTTGACCTAAACTTGTGGAATGCCATGACTTCTGAAGTCATTTTCAATCTTTTTATTTGCAAAATGTTTATTAGAAATATATAAAAAATTATATGAACATGGTAAACTCTAATTTATTTTTAAGCAACAGTACAAACCTTAAGACAGCCTAAGCAAATCAAGGAAGCAGCCACCCTGAAGCTCCTTGTCATGTCACGCAAAGCTGAGGCTTTAGCACAGCTCACAGGAACACCCCTAACTAGTATTAGTGCACACAGATGTTAAATTTGGTAAATTAACATTTGTGGTTAAAAGTGCTCAGCAAAGAGAGTCTGAATATTGTTCATAGAGTGAGCACATGATAGACTTGCAAGATCCAGTGGTGCAATTATTATGTATGAAACATAGTGAACAAAGAAAACAAATATTATAAAAGAAATTACAAAAAAATTATATTAGATTTATAGAAACATGTGTTTGTAACCAGTCATCTAAAGAACAGAAACACAATTTCAAGTGTTTTCTTTTTCTCTAATAACTTTGATTTTCCAAAGTGTCTTCAATATTAAGACATATCACTTTCCTATAACTTCACTCTAATTTAATATTTAACTTTATTTTGAATGCAAAGTTGGGAACTCCTTCCTTGTCTGTTTTTTTTTTTTTAACTTTTTAGGTGTTATGTTTATACATTAACAAAAAAGTGATAAAACATGAAGAAATATTATTCAAAAATATGTATTATGTATTAAATATTATAGGAAATCAAGCCACCTAGTGACAAGAGCTAGTATCCTACCAGTTGAACATCCATCTTCTGGCCTGGTTCTCTCCCTCCACAGTCTGTGAATGGTGATGACTCACAGCGAGAGGCTCGGGTCTGTTTGTCCCCACTCCGGCAGTGGCCTGTGCATGGCACTGCTTCTCAGGTGGGTGTCACCTCCTGGTGACTCCTGGCTCTCTTCCTCTGCAGTCTGCAAATGGTGATGGCTCACAGAGAGAGGCTCGTGTCTGTCTGGCAGTGGCCCGTGCAGGCAGGGGATAATAATATGTAGGAAGGAATAAGGCATTGGAATGGAAAATGGAATTTAACACAATGGGGCCTTGAGGAACAGAGTAGTGAGGTGACTTGCTCTGCTCCAAGGTTGGCCAGGTGGAGCTGGAAATGAACACCAGCTCTCTATGTCCAGACCTCACAGTGTACTGAGGCCGCCTGCCCCTGCTGGCCTGGGCAGTCAGTTGCCTCTGAGGTTTATGATTGGTTTTTGGCCCTGAGCGTGTTGCCAGCCTGCTTGGGCTGGGGCTGCTAAAGAGGGGACACTTTGTAGCTTCAGGACAGAGAGGCATTTGTGAGTCTCCCGAGATCCCTGCCTCGAGTCTGCCCAGCAGTGCCTGCCCAGCAGCCCAAGTCCTGTTGCCACAGGCAGCAGTCGCCATGCAACAGGGTCTGTGGACAGCTGTGGAGCTGTGGCCATGGGCTCTCTGCATCTGTCAACCAGGGAGAGCCCCCAGCCCTGGGCTTTCCCCCATCTCCTGGCTGGTCCTCACCTTTGGTTGTCATTCAGCCACTCTGTTGAGTGGAACCAGACCTGAGCATTTTCATCATGCTGGAGGTTGTACTTCCTGGCTACCACCTGGCAAAGCTATATCTCCTGAAGGACTTTCGTTTCCTGGGGCAAAAGGGGCAGGCAGCATACTGAGAGGGCTTGTGCTGGGAATGAGGTTGGGGGCCTTGGCCAGAGAAGAGGGAGTTAAGGACTGGTATACAGGGTGTTTTGCTTAGTTGTCCCCTTCCCTCCTCATCCCTTCCAAGCCCCAAGCTGTTCTGAGGTGGGTTGAAACAGCCCCATGGCCAGGTAGTTACACATGTGTGCAGTGTCCTAGGCACACACTCCATTGGGATGGTTTTTATCTTTTCTGTGTAAAAACGCTCCTAATAAAACCAGGATGCAGAGGGTGGGGCCAAGGAGTGTTCAGCCCATGAGTTTCCAAATTCGGCCTCCCTCCCTCCAGGAACTGCAGGACACAGTGGCTTACTTTCTTTATTTTCTCAAAGTTGATCATATTCTCCTGCAAGATAGCAAACATTCATGAGAAAGACTGGACCATGAATAGCCCATCCTCACCTGTGGTCACCTGGGCATTGTGGCAAGGCCTATGTGGGTCAAGAGTACATAGACATGGATGAGGACCCAGGTCAGGTTTGGGCTCTGGAAAAGATGCACATGAGAGCTGAGGCTGAGGGTCTTAAACCCAAATGCCTGTTCATACCAGACTAGAAAACTGAGGGCATAAGAGAAGAAAAGAGTACTAGCCACATGGGCACTTCCTGGCATTGGGGACCCTGCTTCTCTCCCCTCCCTTGGTCACCACCTGAGGGAGAGACTGAGTCCAGCTCAGCCAAGGCCCTATGCAGCTCTGGAGCCAGGCAGCTCTGCAGCACCA
This sequence comes from Dolichotis patagonum, assembly GCA_004027295.1. Lineage (NCBI taxonomy): Eukaryota > Metazoa > Chordata > Mammalia > Rodentia > Caviidae > Dolichotis > Dolichotis patagonum. The sequence goes on along the minus strand of PVJX010008170.1, from coordinate 31,772 downwards.
GCGTTTGGATAAGAGGGACTCAGGGTCATTGCAGAGGGTCATTCACTCATGGCCAAGATGGACTTGGTGCCAGCAGCATACAGGGCCAGATGTAAGGATCTGACAAGATAGGTTTGCCAAATGCTGGAACCTAAGGGTTAACACCAGGGGCCTTCTGTTCCAAGTCCAAGAATCCTGTTCCCAAACTTGGTGCCCCAAGGATCACTCACATCCCCATAGTCCTCCATCGCAATGTCCAGCATCACCAGGTCAGTGAGGAATGTGCCAAGGAAGGGGACCAAGCCCTGTGCCATTGGGAGGTAGTGATGATGAGTCCAGGTCCCACTCAACACCTCTAAGTCCCCCTGAAATGTAATGCACCTGTCTCCTGTCCCTCTCTGGGACTCTAAACTACCTTCCTCCAATTCTCTCACTCCTGCTTCTCTTCTTATGACACCAAACATCCCTAATAACTTCCATGGAAATTTTTTTTTCTTCCTAGATACCCGAACTAGGGCCTTTGCGCCAAGCTACATTCTCAAGCATTTTGAAGTTTTTACCTTGGGACACAACCTTACTAAAGCACTGAGTCGCCAGACTGGGCTTGAACGTGTGATCCTTCTGCCCCAGAGTGCTGTGAGTATGGTCACATGCCACCATGTCTAAATTAAATGGTAAAAATTAACGTGTATCCCATGACAGGGTGTCTAAACCCTCCTCTGCCCCAAATCTGCTCTAAATAAAACCCCTCTGGGGCTTGGCTCAGGCTGGAAGGTAGGGAGGCTCTCCTGCCCTCCGAGGCCTGGGATCCTCCCTAGCACAGCTCACTCACCTTCTTTTCCTGCTGCTGCCTCATCTGGGCTCTCTGAGGGTTGATCTCCAGGGCGACCTTCTTGGAGAGCCCCACCTGCCAGGGTTAGGCAGGGTTATTGAGATTGTTCTTCCCTCACAGCCCTGTGCCTCTGAGCAATGCCCTACAGGCCTGGCTCCTGTCAGCTGGCAAAGCTCTGTTACCCTTTGAATCTGTTTCTAGATTCAATCCCAGCTGCCATGACTGGAAAATCGCCCTGGACATGTGGCCTGGAAACCCTGAACCTGCTTCCCCATCTCGACACACGCCTGCCTCATAGACTTTCTGAGGACTGTTCTTATAATTTGTATAATGTATAATTATCATTGCTCTTAATGTCACCTTTCTGAGGAAGATCCAGGAGGAAGCACCTGAACTTATACCCCTTGGCACACTGTGCTGCTGCACTAAGCTTTCAACCTTCCTCTCTCCAAATGAGGAATCAGGGTCAGGCAGGTCAGTGACTTTCCCAGGACCCTATGAGGGCAGCCAGCTGCTCCTGCCAGCTCAGATAAACTCTTAGCTGCTTTCGCCCTATATTCCAGCAGCACCCCTGACCACTGTCCTACCCTCTGAGCTCCTGGTGTGTGTCCAGGTACCCTGCCATGCCCATGCACAGTGGAAGAGTCAGTCACACATCATGTGAGAGAAGCTCCTTCCTGGCCCAGCCCCCCGAATCTGTAGATCCACAGCTAGACTGGAAGCCATGCCCCATTTCACCTGGTCCTAGGAATCTGCCAAGGGAGTTCTTCTGACACAGCCTCTGCTCAGCCATTTAGAATGTGGTCTCCTCCGGGATCATCTCTGAAGGGCAGGGCCAGGAATTCCCTGGGAGGTGTGGCCTCAGCTAGGCTCACTAAGGATCCGCTACTGAATATGTAGGACCTCGAGTTAGTTGTGAGAGTCATCAGGAGACAGTGCTGCTGCCAACCGGGCACAGAGTAGGAATCTGAAGACTCATCAGTGAGGGCACAGGGGCAGAGAGAGGAACGACAGCACAGCCATAGATCAGTCCCCACTGCACCCACTGCGACATGAGCCGAGCTTCCCTTTGTCCACCTGTCTCCTAGTATGGCAGCCAGACACTTGCTAATTCTACCAGCCCATAAACGCTTCCTGCTCATCGGCCGTCCTCAGAGCCCTGCAGCTTCCCAAAACTAGAGCTTCACGGGCCCCAAGCCTCCAGCCTAACCAAGGACAAACTGAGCTCCTTTCCTGTGATTCCCAAAGATACAGCTGGAATTCCTCAAATTATCAATGAGGAAAACACCAAGTTAGGAAACAAATGAAAAACCCACATCTGGCCCTGAACTTCTTCCAAAATTGCTCATTTTTTGCTTTGAAACACTTTCACCTGGGATCCCCATCTCTGTTTACCTTAAATAAGCAGATTCCTGCTCATTGCATTGTCTTTGGCTCACAGCTTCATGAAATATTTGAAGCTTTTCCTGTGTGAGAGAGAAACCATAAGGAGGAACTGCAGAATAATGGCAGGCATGAGTTCAAATTCTTTTCATTTAAGAGCCAAAGGACACAAACTGCCTGGATGAGCATTTCTAAGTTCATGTAAAACTCACGAAAACTCAGGGACTGGGATGGCAGCCCTCATTTGATCATCCTGTCCCTCCACACTTTAGCTGACCATAGTTTGTTTTGACAGTTATGGTTTCAACTGGACAAAGAGTTCTATTGCTGTTTAGTGATTACTTGAAGAAAGATTTTTATGAACAATTTTGGCTGACATTAAGTAACTTTAATCCTGAGAAAGAAACCCTGATGTAAGAGAGCAGAGAGGCTTAGGCATCCCACCTACAAGGTGACTTCTACCCTCAGTGCCCCAAGACTTTCCAGGGCCATGAAGAGGGCAGAGGGAAGATAGCATATCTGTCACTTATGTACTCAGGTGTCCTTAGGGAGATAGGCAGGCCCCCCCTGGACACCTCTCCCCTCGTTCTGCTCAGTCAATGTACCGGTGTGCTCTGCAGAGCAGAGATGATGGCATGCAGGGAGGAGAGATTGCTGAGCTTCAGACACTCCTAGGAAGGGAAACAAAGCAATCATTTCATGTGGGTGTGGGGCTGCTGGAGATCAGCCTGTTGCAGTTTCACCTGCCTCAGCTGCCTTAACCCTCCTCAATGAGATGATGCCCAGGGAGCTCCAGAAGCAACTAACTCACTAGGCCCCGAGTAACACAACTGTCATGGAGAAGAATTTTAGTTAAAGTCAAAGAAGAAGCTGAGATAGGATGACCACACCCTCCATGCAACATGCTATGTGAGTCTAGATCAATATGCCCATGACAGGCAGGGCTGAAGGATTGCACATCTCAGAAAAATCTTTCAAACCTAAGAGCTGATGAAAGATGGGCAGATCTGAGATCTCCAGAGGAAACTGCCAGTGTCCTCTCACAGCTTAACCTGGCCACCTTGATCCAGTGCTCCACTGTTTGGCCCTGTCTGTGGCCTGCATGCTGGGATCTCCAAGGCATGTGATAATGACACAGTGGGCCATGAGGTTAAATTGCATAATGGTGGTCTGATCTCTGTCCTGCTTCCATTTGTCCAATCTTAGTTGGACTTGTTAGTCACTTTGTGAAGCTGTTGTCATCAGTGCCCCATCTCTATTGCCTTCACCCACATGAGGACAATGGTGGCTTAGGTGCTAAGGGATAAGTACAGGTGACACAGTATGTAGGATATGGAACTGTGGTCTGTCATAGATCCATGTAATTTAGTCGAGGAAAGGTTAGACTGAGATGAGAGGTGCACAAGGAGGGACTTCCCCTACCCTGCGCCCACTGAGCTCAGCTGCTCACCACATCCATCAGGGTCAGATGTTGAGCCCACAGCTTGGGAGAGAAGGCTAAGAGCACCTTCTACATGGACCCATCTTTCTCCATTTCAGAAGAGAGGCAGGAGGGCTCTGCAGCTGGATTCTGCTGCTCTCCTGTCTCCAGCAGATGCTTTTTGTCTGTTTCTGGCTCTGGCTGCAGAGCAGATTCATGTTGTTGGTAGGTAACATGGAGCAAGAGCTAGAAGAGGGAAAGCTTAGCAGGTTAGTCACTTTCCAGTGACCTGTCAAGTGCATAAAAGACATGGCTGCTCTTTTGGGAATTCCAATGCCCAGTGGAAACCCATGAAAGTCTTCCAGAGTGTGGTATTTGTGTCCCACCATCTGTTTGGGCCTTGTTGCCCTCTAGATGTTCTATTTCAGCAATGACAGGATGCAGAGCAGGCTCCAGATGTGCTCCAGGTGCTTCTCCCTGCATGCAGGGCTCTGCAATTGTGAGTTTAGCAATATACGGTGGATGGTACCCTTCCGGCCAGCTTTCAAAAATGGAAGAAATTGTGCTGGGGAGAGATGAATGAGCAGTGGAGTCAGAGGCCTAGCCTCACCTGCCACCCTGTCTCTCCAAGACAGCCTTGTGTGTTGCCTGGTCCTGTCTCTCTGCTTTGAGGACAACCAAACCCCTCCTCTAGCCTACTGTGAATGTCCTAGCATTGGCTGACTCTGCCTACAAAGGCAAATTTTAATCCTATGAGTGTCCACTTCATACTAACATTCTTTATGAGAAACAGGTGTCAAATTCTATGTATTTGAGGTCTCACAGTTGGGCTCTGTGGGAGGTTGAGGTCCTGAGGTCTGGCTGCCCTGGCAGAAGAGAGAATCTGAGCACACTCAGACTCCCTGCTCCTTGGCACACCGAGTAGAGCATCCCTGCCAGGGCCGCCCTCCTCGGAGCCTGCCCCACAGTGCATCCCTGCTTTCCCTAAGCCTACTTCCGCCCTTCCTGAAGCTTCATCCCGCCTTTCTCTTAGCTCACTTCTGCCCTCCCTCTTCAGTCTATATATACTCCTGTACTTCCTTAATAAAATCGGATCTGCACCATCAGCCTGGTCTCCAGAGTCCTCTCTCTGTTGCCCCTTGCCAGTCCCCTGCAGCCCCAAAAAGGCTGCAAGTGGCACCCAACGTGGGGCACTTGTGCCTCCTCGGACTTGGTAAGTGGCCCTGCTCACATCATGGGCCCTGCGCTTTGCAAGGAGCAGCACCCACAGGCACGGGCTCTTGCTGCCCTCTTGCAGGCTAGGCAATGCAAAATTGCCTATTCCACCCTTTCCCAATATTGGGAAATCCACCTCTCCCTTAATCCCTGGCTCCACACCACCTATCTATGGGACCCTCAGACTTGGACTCGGCTCCTAATGTGAGTCCAAGTGGCAGAAAAACATGAGGGGAAAGCCCCCTGGGGCTCCAACCTACTTTACTTACCATCCAAGCATGTTTTCTGGGCTCGGAAACCTCACTGGGGTCGATGCAGAGGCCTTCCCACTGTTAGCGGATCCCGCCACTTGCACTGTCGTGGCTCCAGCGGTGGGGGGGAGGTCCATCCCTTACCCACGACTGGGAGAATGATCTTTTGCTGAGTCAGCAGGATCAGGTAAACTCAATGGAGGAGAGAGCCTCTATTCCACCGAAAATCTACCCTTCTCTCAAGCCCTTCAAGGCTCCAAAGATGGCACCGAGAGGATCCCCCACCCTGGCCGAGTTTGCCACGCGCTGACAGGCCAGAAGCTCTGCCCTTTCTGACAATGAAAGAGAAACTTGACAGGGAGGACTCGCCTGCCTACTCAGCAGTGCCACCTACTGGCGATGTTGGGTCATTACACCCTAAAGATCCATGGAAGGCCTAGTGTCAGACAAATATAAGTAGAAAATCTCAGTCTACCACTACAGAATGTCATGATTATTATGAGGGCTTGTGCTGTACTCGGGATGATTGGGCAAAACATTGAGAATGGGAAAAAGAGGTAAATGATGCATTTCCTGTTAATTTACATCAGAATCCTGCTTGCCCTCTGCACTGGTGTCCTCACAAACATACCACCTTAAAGCAACTCCAGGAGGCGGTCAAGGAGGATGGCATCCAAGGGCCTTTTGCCCAACAACTCCTTGAAACAGTCAGTATGGAACTTAATTGTCCCACTGACTCGAAACAGCTAGCGAGAGCCATTTTTAGTGGCAGTCAATACCTAGACTGGCTGGCTATCTATAAGGATGAATGTGAACAACAAGCCTTAAGAAATCAGCAAACTAATGTTGCCCTATATTATGATGTTTTGGTAGGAGAAGGGCAATGCTCCTCCCCTGAGATATAAGCTACGAGGCCCCCACAATATTTTGATCAAGTTTGGCTAGCAGCCCTGAGGGCATTTTAACCACTGCAAAGTGGGGTCCATTCCCCGCCTCAAAAAGCTCCTCCAGGGCCCCAACAAGGACTTAGCCTCCTTTGCCTCTAAAGTAATGGAATCCTATAAATGCAGTCCAACACACAGAGGCGGCAGAAGCATTAGCTAAGGAACTTATTTTCAAAAGAGCTACTCCTATATACCAAACATTAATAGCCCCCATAAGACATAAAAATTTAGATAAATGGATATTGGCCTGTTGTGAAGTAAATGCCCAGGGAGCACATTCCCTGGCAGCTGCATTAGCTGCTCATTTGCAACTGAGGACCAACACCTCACAGGAGACCTTATCTTTATGTTTTACTTGCAAGTCACCAGGACATTTTGCTAACAAATGCCCAACAATGGGAGACACTAAACCTAAGCCCCCTACAATGTGCCCCAAATGCAAACATCATTATTGCTGGGAGAAAGGCTGATGCTCTAAGACTGATAGAGAAGACAGCCCTTTAAACTCCAAACAGGGCAACCCTCAGCCCGGCAACAAAAAAGGGACCCAATAAACAACAAACATAACTCACAGTTATTATTGATATAAAGGATTGCTTCTTTTCCATCTCACTACACCCTGAAGACTGACCAAAATTTGCCTTTCCTATACCCCAAACTAACCACAATGCCCCTTGTGAGAGATACCATTGGACAGTCCACTACAGATTTTTAAAAGATACTTAATAGAAACTGCTGCTTTCTGCTCTTCTCTCTGCTTCTTACAGGCCCCCAGGCAGGGGAGGACACCAAAGCCTCCATTGAGCCTGGAGTTTGTCCCAGAGAAGGAAGGTAATGAAACAATGTTGCTTGTTTCAGCTGCAAGGAAAAATCAGTATTATGATTCAATCTACTCAAAACAAATTTCAAATCTCCCTAGATTATTGTATTGCTCAATTGGTTATTCTTCCTTTGACAAAAATTGAAAAATCTGTAAGTAAAGAAAAGGTACCTAGGGATTTTGGATCTTTTCATACTTATTAGAGAGGTAGGACACGGCTCTGGCCCGCTCGAGCTACTCTGGTTTTTCCTATCACCTGTGCACATGCTTTATAAATCCAGAGTTTACACTGCACTGGTTCTCAGATCCTCAACATTGGAGTCTCCAGCTCAGAGCAGGAGCACCACCTGCATGTCACAAGAGAGCCCAAGGTACCTAAATATAAAATGCAGTTTCCATTTTCTTTAAACCCTACCACCAAAATTCATTGTAATCTTCAGGTCTAAAAGTAGTTAAATGTGCTCAAAATTTAAATTTAAAAAAAGGGCAAGTTCACCTCATAATAGATTTCATTTGACAGTATATGCCATTTAAAATATTTAAATTCTAATAAAGATGTAACTACTGCAGCAGTAAGATAATGCAATCAAATAAAGTCTAAAAACAGTCTGTTGGAAATATCTTCATACTGGATAATAAAAACATCCAGTCCAGTGCTAATGTGGGGTCAAGGGTATGCTTGTGTTTTTCCAGGAAAAGCTAAATGGCCTATCTGGGTGCCAGTATGTGCTGTCCAGCTGTATCATGAGCCCAAACCCAGAAAAGGTGTTGATTCCTCTCAAGAAGCCGATGCCCAGTCCTATGACAGTGATGCCTTGGAGACCACGCCACAATCAATAGAAAAGGATGAAGCTAGACTTGACCCAAGGTGCCCATGAGATGGTACTCACAAATAAAAAAGGTCCAAATAAATGATAGAAGTACATGCTAAGTCCTATGACAAAAACACATTAATTATAGATAAGATTTTGTCTTTTTCAAATTCTTTGATAAGAGATCTCTGCTAATTGACCTACAACAAATCTGACTAGTCTATTTAAAATTACAAAATGTGCAGCTGTAGAAAATTTGTGTAATTCAATTTGGCTAAAATATATTTGAGTGCACTCTGATTGTGTAAGATGTTCATTAGTCTGCCTGTGAATTTGTCTGTCCAGTCTAAGACTTGGAGAGTTCTTGTGGACACTGACAACTCTGTTTCTATGAATGGTTGAATCTGTACAGATTGTCCATGTTTGTCCATTTGTCTGTTTGTGAATAGCTGTTCTTTTTTATTTTGCACTCAGTAATCCTTTTTCCTTTTGCATTTATTGATCATTTACTCAAGATTTATTTGAGTTATAAAATTACAACACATGCTTCCACCTGAGTTCCCAGTTAGTCACCATGATGCTAAAGTCAGTTATGTAAATACACTATACATTGTTGCTTATCATAATTTGAGAGTCTTTCATTGTTCAAAAATAATATGTTAAATGTTATGATTGGAGTTTTCTTAAGAAACACTTATTATAAAATTGATTAAACAAATATCCCTTGGAGTTGGGATTGTTGGATGGGACTTCAATTGATGAATAAGAAAGTGGCCACCTGGTAACCTTTACCAGCTCTTGTTCATTGATTGGAAGCTCCAATGATCTCCATAGCCTTATGGGAGACATCTCAACTAAAGTTATATGAAAATATTATTGTAATGTGTTCACATTGGTCATCCTTAAAAGCAGTAATACCAAAGGTTTTTGATTTAAAAAATCCCCATACAAAGGTTTTCATATGGTTATGACAAATGATTGTTGTTAACTTCATGGTGTATTCATATATTCATGCTTCCAGATATACTGGTTTTCCAAAATGTAAAATGGGGATTGTTTATGGTGACAGAATTTTGGTTAAGAGTCACACCTCTGCTTCTAACAAATGCTTATGAGATGTATATTCTTCTAAGTCACAACAAGTTAGGTAAAATATTTTATGTATTGGATAGGGAATGATTAACCAAAAAGGAAAAATTTGATGTCACAATGAAGATTCAAGTGTGTTATAAAATGTCATCATGGTTTTTTATGCTACAACATTGTATATGGTTTGATTTCTAAATTTTCTATGTAAAATATGTAACTGTTTGCTAATATTCTACAGGTATTCAAATGTTAAAACAGCCGTGGTTGTTAAAAAATAATGGTCCTTGTTACACCAGTGCCTCCTTCATAAATGCCTGTTCAAAATACAACATTTCCCCACATCATGGACTCCCTTACAATCCCCAAAGACAAACCATCATTAAATGTACCAAGCTTGCCTTACAAAATTTAATAAAAACAGAGGGGAACCTATGCCCCAGAGTACACCAAATGAACTACTAACTAGATCCCTTATCACTATGAATTTATTAACATTTGCCAAAAATGGCTATCTCCTGTTCACAATCACTGGGGCCCATTACTTGCCCCTCCCACTCTGCTTCCACCGGTGAGATGGAAGGACCTCCTTAGTCAACAATGGCAACCCAGGGTAGAGGATTCATTTGTGTCTTTCCAGAAACAGCCCCTCACCCCATGTGGATCCCCTCATGTGACGTCTGGCCTGCCACTGCCACTGACCTTGAAGATGGATTGACTGACACTCGATGGCAGTCACCCAGGGGGCTGACCAATTCAACACAGAAGGAGGTACATCCCTAACACTACCACCCCCCCATCACATGGGGAGCCATTAAAGCATGCTGAAGCCAAGCCCAAAATCTCTGCCCTATTCAGCAGGCTACTGCTGAGCTGCTGCCTCAGAATCCACCACTGTCGTCTCCCTTGCCCAATCAACAGTGACTACCCAGGCTCTCAATAACCTATCCAGCTCCACTGCTGAGACCTTTTGAGTGCAACAACAAATAAACACCTACATCCACATGGCTCTCTTAAAACTTCAGCAACAAATAGACTTTCTAGATGCAGAACTACAAGATTTGTGGTGCATTGCTACAATAGCCTGTGATCAATGATACACTTCTGTAGTGCTCTGCATTACTCCAAAGCCTGCCAGTATTTCAGCTGCATGCCTCTCCCTTCATGATTGGACCCTAGGCCCTTACAATATCACTTATTGGAACCTGTCACTGCAACTTACAGACCAAATATAGACAAATGACTCCATCCAAATGCCAGTGCTGACTGACACTATCCTCACTGACCTCTTACATAACCTACATTTCTTTTCACCCTCTAATCTCCTCACTCTGGGACTCCTGGGATTACTGGGATTAATTGGTTTCTTTGTCTTACAGACGTTATGCACCCCGGTCCACACCCTACATTTTCAACAAGACATAATGGCCTCCATAAAATTGGCATTAATAAAAAAAGAGGGGAAATCTGTGGGAGGTCAAGGTCCTGGGTTCTGACTCACCACCCTGGCAGAAGAGAGAGTATGAGAACACTCAGACTCCCCGCTTCTCAGCACACTGAGTAGAGCATCCCTGCCAGTGCTGCTCCACTCAGGGCCCGACCCACAGTGCATCCCTGCCTTCCCTAAGCCTACTTCTGCCCTTCCTGAAGCTAAATCCCAACCTTCTCTTAGCTCACTTCCTCCCTCCCTCTTCAGTCTATATATACTCCTGCACTTCTGTAGTAAAATCAGATCTGCACCATCAGCCTGATCTCAGGAGTCCACTCTCCATTGCCACTTGCCAATCCCCCACATCCCCAATAAGGCTGCAGAGCCCCAAGCAGATTTGAGAGCAGTCTGTGCATTCCAACTCCAGCCTGGCCCCGGTTGTTCTGAGTATTGATGGGTAGATTGATGTGGAGGACCACCAGAACTGAGAGATTGTGTGCTCAGAATGAGCCTTCTAGGTGCTGGCTTTGAAGCTCATTATCCCCTCTCTTTTGCAGGGACTCTAAAAATTCCACCCACAGCAGTATCTGACTCTTACTTTTGACCAGAAATACCCAAGACTGTGTCTCTCCCATAGAATAAAAAATATACAAGCACCAGGATTCTGTCACTGTCTCCTTATCAAAGTCCTCATATCCATCACTCATTTCTCACTACTCCTCTGTTCTGAAATTCCACCCAGTCCTGAGCTGTTTATTGTGACATCTACATTTATTATCTACTGCCCAAATAGAATTTGAGCTCAGCAATTGTTTTCTTTGTTCCTGGCATTGTGCTATGTCTGCAGAAAAGTTATTGGATAATATGTGACATAGATGCACATTGAGTGAATGAAATCTCTAAATAACTTTACTGATTTTGGGTGTGCTTGGAATCGCCCCTTTCTGGATACAGTGGCCCCTTGTTTATTGTTTATCAAGGGAAAACACAAGCTATAAGTCATGAATGTCCTTCAGACATGGAAATCCTATCTGCTTTTATAAGCTTTTATGCATATGGATGGACATGGGCTGCTGAGGCAGGGAACTCTTCACTGAAGACACAGAAATAAATAAATATGAATAAGGCCAGCCTGTCCAGAACCCTTTCTGCAAACCAAGGTTTTGGGTACTGGTTTGTCACATCTTTTGCTATGTATCCCTACAGAGCTCTGTTAGGTTTTTTCCTTTCCTATCCCATTCTTCAGAGGAGCTTAGACAGGCCTAGAGAGCTTCAGTTTCATTGGTAAAGCACAGTATGTGATGGTGTGTATACTGTGCCATGGGGGGCACACCAGCCCCCTGAAGAGCTTGTCCACAGAGTATGGGACAATGTCAAAGTCCCAGGAGGGAGACAGGAAGTTGGTGAAGTAAGAGATGGGTCTAATTGCAATGGATGGTACCAAGAACTCCCCCAACTTCTCCCTTTGTCTTGTCCTGAGAGTCCACATCCTTCAGGTCACTACGACCTTCAAGGAGGACTCACTGTCACCCTGGAGAAAACAGTGAGAAATATACATTCAAGAGCAACAGCATGAAACACAAGAAGAATGGGATCCATAGGTCACACAAGAATCACTCAACTATTTATGTCTGTGAATGCAGAGGATGTATAGTGAAAAGTACTCAAATATTTTCACTCAAAATTCAGAGTTAGGACCAGACAATGATAAACAAGTGGTGTCTTTAAGGTAGTCTTAGCTGTGGAGCAGCAGCCCTACCTAAAGTAATGACCTACATGAAGAGCATTATCCAAAAACATTCCCACTGTAGAGATAAGCAAGAAAAAGTTTCTGTATAGCAAGTGGCTGCTCAGTGGCACACATGTCAGAACTGGGAATCACCCATAGTGAGTAATGTGTAGACTTACCCCTAAGGTACTTGGACTATGGGCTGCTGCTGATACAGACTGGAAGGTTCTGGAGTAACCTGTTTTCCTCCACATGATGAAGACAGTGCATGGGACAAAATGCTGGAAAAACTTTTTCACTGAAGCAGCACAGCTGTTTTCCCCTAGCTTAGTTTATGGGGAGCCCTGAGGATCAGTACTGCAACCTCATTTCCCTCAAAGACACAGAGATTGGGAGATGGAGGGTGGCCTCAGAAGAAATCCTGGGAAGCACCTTGATATGCGGCTTCTGGAACTGTTGCCAGATACATTTCTGTTGTTAAAACCACCAATTCTGTCATTGTGTTATGATAGCCCTGGACACTGGACACCATGTATTAGGTCACACAGACTCACAGCCTGCTCACTGCACATGACTAAGAAGTGACATCTGAGCCACTAGTGGTGAAAGATGAGCTGGTAGAATTTACCTTTCTTAATGGAATATTGTACAGCCATGGGAGGCCACATCTGCTATGTGCTATGGCTACAGGGATGTGTTTTTATCTTCCTTTTTGTACTGGGAATCAAAGTGACATGTTCTTGAGATCACACTACTGAGAAATGTGCAGAGCAGCTTAACAAAGTTTATTTTTGTGAGTGTACAGAACTCTTCCTCTTTGTGGAGCCTTCCTCGTGAGAGTTTGGATGTGTGGAAGGCCCAGAAAGATACTGGAATTTACCGCACATGGGATACTTGGAGCAGTTCAGTAAACAGTGACACCCAACCAAGTTTTCCATAGCTTGGTGTAAAGGGAAATGATTCAGAACATATTTGTGCTCATTCTACAAATGCATGATATGAAATTTTACACCTATTGAAGTTACCATGGTGTATAAGGAAGGCCAAACTCCTTTGGCTATGGGACTGCAGGTCATTTCTATGGTCAAGCCATAGACCATCACTCAGGGGAATCACCTTTCTTGGATCTTAGTCCTGGTCAGCATGAGTTCTCACCTGTAGACACCCTCGTGTGCTCACTTGCACCCTAGACCAGCACTGGCTACTGTTGGTTTTTACATGCTCCTGCGCTGGGTCCAAGGACACTGAGTTGTCACATGGTGTGCTGATGATCTGCACAGTGCTCTGCAAAGAGAGTGCCTGGCATTTGGGCCACAAGTTATCATTCACTCCTCCTGGCCATCCCCACAGAGCCCACTTCCTAGAAAAGTCTCTCCACATTAGGCTGCATAGGATTGTATACATATAATCTTGAAACAGAGAGGGTGAGAGATGACAGCTTAAAATCAGTTGACTAAGCTCCAGAATGAAAAACTAATCCACAATAATTCAGTAGCTATAGGTCCTCAATGCCTGTCATTCATCCAACCATGAAGTAGGAAATAAGAAGTGAACAGGTCAAAGTTCAGACATTTAACATCTCCCCCTGTTGGGTGAGCCCCTTCATATCCCCCTGAGTGCAGTGGTGAATGACTCCCCATAGGAGGCTGAGACTGGCACTGGGTGACCTCTCTTACTTGTTGGCTCCTCCTGAAAGTTGATGGAAACATCCACAGTGAGATTGGAACCAAGATCTGAAAAGGCTCTGGCTCCTATGTTTTTGCGGCTAGAACTTTGGAAAGCAGTAAAACAGCAAAAGGTAATCTTCCACTCTTGCATGTCTCCCTCTAAGTGATCAAGGCAGGAGACAGATTCAAAGTGGGGGTGCTTGATTACCAGAGTTCCATGCCTTGTTGGGTTCTAATACCAAGGAGGTGAGGTCATATCTTCAAAATTCCATTAGGGTTAGGCTGAGGAAGGGAATGAACTTTAGGGTGAGGAAACAAGATGGAGTTTGGGTTGAGGTTTTGTTGGGATTTGGTGGAAGTTTAGTATGAGATTTAGCACTGTGTTATGGCTGAGTGTGAGAGATGAAGTGCTAGAATTTAGGTACAGGTTTTTTCAAAATTATTTCTTTCTTAGTACATGGTTGCAGTACCTGCAGTTACATGCAGTTTGGGAAGTTGGTACATGTCAACAGTAGACTTGATTGTTTTGTAATCTCCTGCCCTCTTCCCCTTCAAAATCCCTTTTGCTTGATTTTGTTAGTGTTATTAATCTTATTTCATGCATGAGACACACAGTACTCACATTCACTTAGCATATTAAATTCTTGCACATGACACATCTTTATTCTACTTATTTTTTGTTATGTAGAGATAGCACATTTTCCTTATGTAGTCAGTAGTGGATACACAGACCACTTCCGTGATTTTGCTACTAAGAACCATGCTGCTGTTAACCTTGGATGGTGTTGTTGCTCAGGATTCGGTTAGGGTTTAGCACTGTAGTTGTGTTTAGGGTTTGGGTTTAGGGAGAGAGAGATCCAAGAGGTGTGTAGGACACTTTCTTACTATTGAGAAGAAATATGCACCAATTCCAGTTTATTAGGGATTTTTTGAGCTAATGGTTTTTTAAGGTTTCAATTTTGTTTGGTGGAATAAAGAATGGAAGGGTATGGTGCAGGCAGCTTTGGGGTTAGAGTGAGGGTTAGGATTAGGCCTAGGTTTCGGGCTAGAGTAAGTGTTAAAGGTGTTTAATATAGTGTTAGGGGCGCTGGTCAGATTTCAAAAATAGGGTTCAGGTTAGGGTTAGGAATTAGGGCAGGTTTTAGTAATTAGCTTTAGAGGTCATGGTGAGTTTCTAGTTGGGAAGCTAAGAAAATATGGTACACACTGTGTTACAGTTTATGGATATACAGGGCTGTACATGCAGTGCGTGCATTTTGGCTGGTACCAGTATAAATGTATTTGAACATGTACATATATTGTTATGAATATTATAAAAACAAATGTATATTAGTTTGTTTCTGCTTTCAATACATCACAGGAGAATATAGCTCATGTCCTAAATTTTAAATAGTCACAAAGGAGAAACATATATTAGTATTTTGAATATTTTCATCAAATTCTTTTTACACTAATGTACAAAGTATTAATTGTAATTTTAGCAATATTTTATGGTGAACAACACTATTCATAAACTGATTTTTACCATTTTTTGCTTTGTTTCTTTGACATCTTTGTTCATCAACCTGCAGATGATGTGCTTCGGTGCAGCAGTCACAACAGTGAGGAATAATGGTCACCACCATGTTGTGCTCTAAGGCATAGCTGGAACTTGGTCTCTTGTACATGAAAAGCCCAAAACCATGTAAAATGGATTCTGCAGTGAGCTATGAGCCACAAGCAGAGAAGACCTTTTTCCTCCCTTCTGCAGAGTGTGTCCTAAAACAGCTGACAGGATGAAGCCATATGAGATCAGGACAATTAGTGCAGTAAACTTCTCAATAGAGCCAGCAAAGTAAAAGAGTAGCAGCTGGTTTCTGTGACTGTCAGGGCAACAAATAGCAAGCAGAGCACAGATGTCACAGAAGATGTGTTGGATTACATTAGGTCCACAGAAGGACAAGCTGCATGTGGCCATTGTGTACATGCAGAGTCCCCCCACACCAAGGCAGGAAGCAGTGATGAGTGGCACATACGCTCTGAGTGTCAGGCTCATGGAATAAAGAAGCAGATCACAGGTGGCGATGTAGTGGTCTTACGCCATTGCCACCAAGAGAAAGCATTCTGTGGTTCCGAGCAGAACAGCCAGAAACATCTGCACTGCACATCCCAGGAGTGCAATGACTTTCTCCTTTGACATTAAATCTACCAACATATTTGGGGTAATCACCAAGGAATAGCAGGCATCCACAGATGACAAGACACTCAGAAAGTAGTACATCAGGTTGTGCAACTGGGAATCCCCAGTGACCAGCATAGCCAGCCCTAAATTTCCCAGGAGAGTCAAAAGGTCAACTGCCACAAATGGGAGGAAGAGGACAAGCTGCAGCTCAGGGTCTTAGCGGATCCCTTCAATGCAAATGTCTTGACTTTGGTGAGATTCTTCATGCTGCCACATCACAGAACAAACTCGAAGGTACCTGTGAGTGATAGATCTTGTTCTAGGATAGAGTGAATCTCACTGTAACCTTACACAACAGGAACCAAGTCTATGTATTTCCATAAAGTCCATGTAGGAGAGCATGTGAGAACAGTGTATAATTTCCCACAACAGATCCATATCAGACTGAGAGGAGTGCTTGTATCAGTCATTGCAGAATCAAGTGCAAAATGTGTGTGCAAACACACTTTGTAAAATAGTGACATGTTGGTTACTTTTCCTCAGTTAATAATTATATAATCAAGACTCACTCCAAAATCTTCCTTGTATGGTATCACAATGCCCACAGATGTTGCCTGCCTTTTCTGAAGAATGGCCTTGACACTACTGGAAAATCCATGTTCCCTGGGGAATTAAAGAAAAGAAGTTTTGGTGATGTTTGATATTTTTAAACAACTAAAGTTGAGAAATACAAAATACATAGCAATACTAAAATAACAACAGATGATACCAGTGATACAGATTTTAAAGTGCTATTGATAGTTTTCCTTATCATATCAAATCATAGTCCATATAGTTGAATATGTCAAATGCTCCTTACCCTGTATTGATAGATTCTGTGACTTGTTCTTATTTTGAACTATCATCATCAGTCAGTGGAAATAAAGAACTTGCTCTGTAGATAGTTCTTTTTTTTAGCTATACAACTGAAAGTTACATATTTTCTAATGTTTTCTTTCTTTCCAAATGGTGTCTGTTCAAATTTTTGTGCACAATAGATTAGTTCCTAATGAATACACATTATTCATACTTGGAATACACAAGCAATGTTGAATGTTTGGTATTCAGCAGTGAAGTATTTACATTTTTTTGTTACTGGGGATTGAACTAATGACTTTGCACTTGCCAAGTAGGTGCTTACATGGCTGAGCTAGACACCTGGCCCTAAAATATTTTCTGAAAATAACATAAATATTCCTGAAATTTTAGGTTCTAGCTACACAAATATATGTTTGAAATTATCTGAATTTCTTCCCTAAGGAACAGAAAACACTAGGGGTGTACACTGCGAAGATGTCTCCATTAAGTTGTTTTTATCCAGTCCTTTCACTGTTGATGAAGCCCATAGGCCTTCTGAGGGCAGTAAGGCTCAATTATCTCCAAAACATAAACAAAATGATTTACTCCATAATGAAAAAGTGAAAGGTCTTCGAATAAGGCCTAATCTGAGGCTATGTGTTGATCAACAGGCTTCTGACCCTGATTAAAATGTTTTAAGTTTTTGATACTGTACATGTTTATAGGCTATATTGCAGTGTTTAAAACATTTTAGGTCTGCATTTATCTGATGATTGAGGATGCTGATTAAGTGTTACATTCATAGATTCCTCAGTTAAAGACCCAAAGTGTGCTCTTTTAAAGAACTTAGGAACCATAGCTAGGACTTACAAGACATCATTTTTTTGTTATTTTTGGCACATCTCTGTTCATACAGCTTCAATTTCATTCTGTAAACTGCATATTTTTATACAGCACTGTTATTTTTGCTATTTGTACTGCAGAGAGCAGTACTGTAGTTTTTGTTATGTTACATGTGACAGTACTGCATGTAAGTGATATGCAAATAATGCAAAATCTTCCAGTTGGGGTTACCTCTGACCACTTCTTTGTTCTGAGTATTGTAATGTGCCTACTACATGCAATTCATTATTTAAGTGACCATGTCATTTAACCACCTACTGGCAGGAATTGACTTCTTTTTAAAATTCTGCATACAGACAGCTATTGGTCTATGTGGGGAAATTCTGACCACTACACAATACCATCATTGCTTGAAATTTCTGATTTCTGTGAGCATGTGCTATCATGAGGTCACTAAATGACCTGGTTTTTATTCTAATCTTTGTAAGCTAGCTTTGTGCTTGTCTTTCCAGAAAATCTAAGCAATGTGCTCCTTTTTTTGACCCTGTATTCATTTCCTGTTCCATGGAAACATGAGTCTATGTTTCAAATGGTGACTGATGATGTTTTTGTCACTGTTTCATCACTAGAGGACCATGGGAACACAGTTTGATCACAAATAGCATGTTGCTGTGCTGTTTAGTAATATTATTTTAAATTATTTTAAAAGTCTGTCGGTGCTACACAAACCATTCTTTGAAGACATCATTAGGTACCACTGTCTCCTCCACTGTCCTTAGCCTAAAGTTCTGATGGGTTCTGGGCCAAATACCCATTGGACCCAGACTCCAATGTTAAACCCTTGTCTACCAAGAACACAAACTGCATCACAGCCTCAGTGTACAGCCTGTAAGACCAGCACAGTGCTGGAAAATCCACAGCCCACACTGCTCTGTCCTGCCTACTGCTGAGGTCTCCTCATAGGCACAGATCCTGCAGCTGGCCACATATGGTGATGGTGGATGCACTGCAGCTGTGTATCTCTGCTGAGACCAGGGATGTCACTGAGTCCACTCACAGCAAGGCCTGGGGACTGGGTCTATAAAGATCTCATAGTGCCCTGCATTGAGTTTTGGGATAGAATCCCTTGTTAAGGAACATCACATACCCCAGCAAATGAAGCTCTATACCATGGGGCTGGAGGTTTGGTCTCTAGGACCTATTGTGGGTGCAAGGCATCTCATTGTCTGCCTCATGCTGGATTTCACTGCAGTGGCATTGAGCTTTACACAGTCTATGAGCTGCCTTTCACACTCACACCCTGCTCCCCCCATGGTCAGAGTCTGACTTCCTGCTTTGCACACTGAGGTTGGGGTTCCCTGTGTAGCCTCAGTAACTCAGGCCAGTCACTCAGCCTGCAGGTAAAGAGCTTCATGTAGGGCTGGGCTCTTCCTACTGGTAGAATTCACTGTAGCGGGCAATGACCTGGAGCTCAGGTTTAAGGCCTCAACTGCATTGTTTCCTCCTCTCACAAGGTGGAGGTTTCTTTCTTCACAGATTTTGCTGTGCTGTCTGCTTAGCACTGTGGGAAGGAAAATGCACAGAAGTCTTTCCTTTCTGTCTTTTTCAACATTTTTATGCCATGGCCAGGTCTATGGTCTGTCACTTGACTGCCTTAGCTTTTCTGAAGTGTGTTTGGTGCTTGAATTAATTTCAAATGGTGTGACTCTGAGAACATGGGCCCCTGAAGATTTTCTCTATCTGCCCACTTTCTCTGTTTGCTCAACTTTTTAAATATAATTGAATCCACTAAAGGGATTCTACTAATCTTTAATATCCTGACATTTCCTCATTATTCTGTGGAACTTACTTTTAGTTCTTTTAATTGTAATATAATTCTTGCACAATTAGGTATTTTTCTCTAGATTGTGGATTGTTTCTTTTATAATGTTTTTGGTTCTTTTCATTGTGCAGATTTAAAAAATACTACATGAATATATGGCATTTTGCAATTTTCATTTATATTTAAGAATGTTTCTCATGTTTAAGCATAAACATAGACATCTACACATCCACACACATGCACACATGTGCACACCTTTATGTTGGTCTGGGATACACACAAATGATGGGAGTCAGTTACATCAATTGAATTTCATCATTTGTAGGAAGGGATCATGAGAGCAACATGCAAGTGAACCTTCTAAACAAGGCAGAGACATCACAGTCAGAATACATGGAAGGAGGCCCTGCATGTATTTGTGATATGTAATTTAAACTTTGAAGTCTGAATTCAGGGAATGCTTGAATTGTATTTTCTAAGAAGATTTTTCTGTTAGTTAAAGGTTAATCCAATTCATGAGGAATAAAATAGCACTTTCCATATAACAAAAATTATACTTAACAAAGAAGAAAGAAGGAAGATAGACTGTTACCAGTCTTACAAAGTTAAAATTTATTGAGTTTAGTCAAAGCTTTGTTGGTGATGCATATTGGAATTTAATTTTTTTTATCTATTGAGATGTCGTATACTTGGATATGGTGTTGAATTTGAAGTCAAATACAAAATTCTGGTTTAAGCTTAGTATATTAATGTTTTTGTATGTTACTGGTTCCATAAGCTAATACCTCACTTGGAAATTTAACTAGTATGTTGCATTTATCTCTCCTTGATGATTAGGTAGTGCTTGTCAAAATTTTTGAAAATATATTGTTAGTCATTTTCTTCTTGTTGTGACACAACACAAGACACATACAATGAAAAGTAGGAAAAGGGTTTTCTGACCATGTTTTCAGCCCATAACTTGTCAGCTCCAAGGGAGAAAGGCAAGGTGAAAGGGGCTGCATAGAGGAAAGCTGCCCATATTATGGTGGTGAAGAAGCTGGAGAAGGCAGAAGCCAGGAAGTGAGACATGTGCTTCCAGGTCATGACCCAGGAAGCTTCCTCTAAACAAACCCCACCTCTTAAGTAGAAGTCAGTAGTGAGGCTCTGATATTTCCATCACCTTTTAAAAGTCCACCTCTACAGTCATGAAGTGCTGGAGGGACACATGGTTCATGTCATAATATGTATCTTCTCTTTAGTTTTAAGGAGAATTTCTATTATTTGGTTACACTTTTTATCCTAAATTTTTAGTAACAATCAATGTATCAATATTGTTTTTGTGGATGGGAATACAGTGTAGAGAGTTGGTTTCCTATCCATGTTTGATTTTGAATTTTTCCCCATCATGATTTTTTTTTTACGAGTATGATTCCTAGTTGCTTTACAAATAAACAGAAACCATACCCTACTGCTTAAAGTTCTGCTGTAACCACAGATTGCCCATTTTATAGATACTCTGAAGGTCTATAATAATTTGTTTATTACATTTTACATCATATTTAATTTCTTACACAACAGTAATTAATTGGTTGGTCTTGGTGAATTGCTACATTTGATGTGAGTTGGAAGTGTGGAGAATAGTGATTCTAGCAAACTCTCTATTTAGATTAAGGATGAAATATCTAAAAGCCAAACACAGGGCCTACCTCTATTTGAAAATTTAGACTGTCAGGGACCTGGCACCAACCAGAACTTGTACTCAGTGAAGCACTGGACTGAGAAACCCACTCCAAATAGATCACCTCACAGCCCCAGCCCGGGGTCTCCAGTGTGATCTGACCTTCTCCCACGGCTGATGAGAGGTGGGAGGGCCCCTTTTCTGGATGCTGTCCACTGAAACCATACATTTGGACAAACATTGGAAGATGGGGAATTGTCCTGAGTACTTGATGTTACCTTTGCACCTGTGTGCAGGAAGCATGTAAGTATCAGAGTTACCACCCATTTCCCAGGAGCAATGTGATGCATTGATTCTCTACACTGATGGGACACACCAAGATCTGATGAGCCGTCATCCCCTAAGGAATTGTACTCTCATCTTTTAACCTTAATGAAAAAGAGGGAACCACAAGCAATTTGTAAGGCTTCTTAGTGATGACAGAACCCCTTGTAAAATTGCATGGACTCTTTCATCCAGCCTGCACATGCCTACCTGGTGTGATTTCAGGATTAACTGAGAAGGTCTTTCTGCTGATGCCTATACATTCTTTGAAAGGAGATCATGTATTCTAGGCCCTACAGAATGATATTAATATATTATTATAAGAGTTAAAGAAAAAAGAAACGAATGGTCTTTATAATTAGAAACAAAGAGAAGATACCCAAGGTAACCCTGAGAGGTATTCTACAGGCTCAGTGATTGCATTCTGCCAGTGTTAGAATGGGTGATGACACACGCATAACCTCATCAGATTGTACTCATTAACTGTGGAGTTCTTTGTAGACTATCAATGAAAGTTCATATTGAGTGGAACTACAGAGCTGCCACAAACAAGGTGTTTTATAAATCATTGCTTAAAATTCTATTTATCTATGAAGAAAATAAAAAGCATCTATTTAAAAACCCTAATTGTGTGTCCTGTGTGACCTGCAGTCTGGGCTGTCTCATGCATCATTAGAAACTCTCAATGGAAAAAATTATTTGCTATTTCCTTTCCATATTTCCATGAAAGAAATTTTGGGTATTTTCTTTAGCAAGAATGCCTTTTGGATTTCATGTCCTAGAAGAATGAGTAGCTTCATTTTTGTCATTTATCATTAAACATAATGCTTATTTTAATTAATTTAGCAAGTACCACTGTGTAATGAAAAATATCAGGTGACTGGACATGTACTCAAAATCTCCATAAATACAACTGTTTTCAGTGCAGGCTATTGTGTTCACACTGTAAGCCTCTCAAAAAAATCTTACATTTTAGGTGAAGTCATAAATTTCCAGAGTTAGAAGTTCTAAGTCCTTTTATCTGTTTTGAGTTATTTAACTTATTAATTCACAACTGGTGTGTTTATATCATATTTATTAAATAGTATTTCTGACTTACATTTAAAGTACATTTACATGTAAAATGAAGACAGACAGAAGGCTTAGATAGTCATATGTAAAGGATACTTTAAGGAATATTTGGCAACCCTATTGAGCAGAGATGAATTTTTTTATTAAGATTGTCCTGTACCTGGCATGAGTTTTGTATCCTCTCTCATGAGTTCTGTGGTACATTCTCCCATCACTTTCCTAAATCCCCAAAGGGAAAACACCACTTCCACTGAGAGCTCTTTTAAATTCTAGGCACTGGGTATTATTTACTTCTTCCAACATAAGTGGCAATATACAATAATTCACTGTTTGACATTTAATGCCTCTCCACTTCCCCTTCTAATACTTTTTGAGAACTCCTTCTCCTAGATTTCTTAAGATTTCCATACCACTTCTCCAGAGCAATCCAGCATTCCCCAGATGACATTAAGTAAGTATCCATCATTTAGTGTTTGTGTAGTTTATATTTAAAAAGGAAGACTTTTTCAGATACTCTGCTACTTCAAGGCTATGGTTACAAAAACGGTAAGTGATGCCAACTCTACAGTCAGGAAACACTGTGTTTGAATCTTAGTTCAGATCTCTTTCAGCTATTCACATAAGCTACCTTGACAGGCCCCAGTTTTGGGCATACATACATAAGAAAGTGCATGTGTGTAGGAGGGTACTTGGCAAATAACAACTGCACCATAAATATTAATTCCTGTTATAATCTGGCCTAAGTCACTTCTACTTTGACCTGGTAGAGGACTGGATGAATAGGTTATCACCATTACCATCAATTCATTGAGATGACATCTTTACTAGTCAGTATTGCCTCTATTAGTTGGCCAGTAAATGATACATGCTTGGTTAATAAGCTTTAAGTTCCATAGTTCTTCATGATAAGTTTATTGAAAGTTAACTGTCCATGATTGTTTGCTATGGACCAAATTCCTCTGAAATTCCTATATCCTATGTTAAGTTTTAAATGCTCTGTGGAGACAACATTGCGTGCTAACTTCTGACTAGTTCCCATCTGAGAGGCAGGAGGTAACTCATCATCTGATACTTTTTTGGTGCCATGATGGCTATGATGCTATGATTAAAAATCACTTCTTATTCTGAAGCTTTTTGGAGTGTGATGCTTCATAACCTGGGATTAACTACCTCTCATCACCTGCTGTTGGCCAACTAATCATTCCTTTGTTGCCCTGCTGTCTCATCCTACCACTCTGTTATGACTTTAGCTGCAGAGAACCTGTGCATGTGACTACTGACTTTATAGTGCTACATGATCCTTATCCAATTTCTACTTATAAATCAGTTGTGAAAACTCATGTCTATTTAACTTATTGCATTGTGTCTCCATATAACAAGTAACCCACAGTTAGATAAGAGTTATTTATTCATTTAAGTGTTTATTGCTATGTTTCATACCTCTCAGCCATATCAGCTTCTTATATTTTCATCAAAGATATCTATTAAAAAATGGAAGATTAAGATTCCAAGGTAATAAGCAAATATTTCCAGTCTGAATGTTACAGCCCCGTGCTTTTCAGAGTTCAGTGCAAATTGTATTAAGTGATACAGAGAGATAAATTAATTTTACTTTCTTCTTAAAGTAGCACAAATAATGTAAATTATTATCAGATATTGACCAATTTGTTACAGACTTTGTGCCTTCTAAATGAAAGATATAGTAGGACAAACATGAATTTAATAATTATAAAATCAGATGACAAAAGCTGATAATATCACTTACTCTAGAGAGTAAACAAATGGTAAAGTGAGGTGTGACTTGATTTTGTGTACAGAATTCACACTGACTCTTTATCTTGAGTCACTCTCACTATTATCCAGCTAGTCTTACTTCTTACACTGAATCCTTCTAAACATTCAATGATGGTTAAGAGGATGAGCCTTGAGTTCATTCTCTACCTGGTCCAGGTAACCCAAGGGTAAAGAAGAGATATGTACAAGAGACTTTGGTTTCATCAGTTTCAAAGGATTAAAAGCAGTGAGACAAAATGAGGTAAAATGACAGTCACCAGGGACCAAAACATAAGCAACACACCCCACATAACAGAGTACAGGATGCTTTCTCATGATTCTATTTTGAAGACTCTAAAATTGAAAATAACATATGCTTCATGGCTATGGATCTCAGTTATTAACTCTGTTTTGAAACATACTTGAGTCTGAGATCATAAATTGGGAAATTGACCTTTAATGAAAAGTAAAAAAATAAATACTGAATTTTACTAAATATAGAACAATTCTGCTGCTGCAGGACAAGTGTAAAAGCTTTTGTTTCTCTATCTGACAGTGTATGGTTTCTTTTGTCTTTTCTAGCTATGTTTCCTGGCTAAGCTTGGACTATCAGAGTGAGTGTCATTCCTAAGAAGATGGATTTGTGATTTTTCTAGTTTTTGATAATGTTAAGCATACAATAGCAACATGCAAAGAATCAAATTAAAGTCAAGCAGTAAAAAAGGTAAGAAAAACACAAAAATCTCTACCCAAATAACTTACTGACTGAAAAAAGATGTCTTTTCAACATTCTTATCCTCTATTGACCCTAAGTCACAAAATCATTGAGTGACTAAGAAAGTCTACATACATTTTTATGACTAAGAAGAAATATAAGCAGAATCAAATAACATGAGTTTTAGGAACATTTTTATATCATAAAAATATTGGAGTTTTAGAGGAAATTTTACTATCCCAGGAAATCCTACAATAATTTTTGGAGACTTAGACATTTTAAAACTGAATTTTTCATTTCTAGGGTAGAATTTTGCCTCCAAAAATCTTAATAATGTGAGGGAGAATAATGTAGAAAATATTGAATTAGAGGAGAAGATGGAAGCATGTAATTCATACTATGAGATCAAAAACATATTTTGGCAATGACACATATTAGTGAATGTGATTTCTATAAAGTACAACAGCATTCAACAGCATAAAACACTT
The DNA here is from genome assembly GCA_004027295.1 of Dolichotis patagonum. Taxonomy (NCBI): domain Eukaryota; kingdom Metazoa; phylum Chordata; class Mammalia; order Rodentia; family Caviidae; genus Dolichotis; species Dolichotis patagonum. The sequence goes on along the minus strand of PVJX010008170.1, from coordinate 6,511 downwards.
TTTGTCAAGAGATATGTGGCTGTGTCACTAAATACAAGCACATTCTGGAGTATCAATGAAGTTCTAAGAAAAATGGATCTGTTTTTTCATGCTCATATCCATTATTTATGGGGTCATCCTACATGACTATGTACCTTTAAAAATGAGAATTACACTCACTGATTACAAATTTACACTGCATTAAGATAATTTTGTAACTGTTAGCAAGTTGTTCTTTTCTAAATTAATTTTATCCTATGTTACAATAAAATACCAATCTTGCTTATCTTATGAAATTTAAATAAAATAATACAGAAAAAAATTAAACACAATCTAGAGCTTAGGAAATCATCCAAAATATCTTTGATATATTTTAAAACATGTTAAATTTTACTTGGCAGTATTTACCTCGTAGGGTTAGCAGGTCTGGTGTATTTTTTTTGCTTTATATGTTTTTATTTTAACATGATAATATTTGCAACTTTGCATATGTAATTGTAATACTACAGGCAAAACCTGTTCAAGCTATTTTGGTACTTACTTTCTGTGCCACAATCATTAAAAATATTTTAACTACTTTTACTTAGGTCTGATATGTGTTATTCTTTTCATTCTGTGAAACTTATACCCTCAGCCGGGGGTTTAGCTCAGTGGCTTAAGCGCCTGCCTGGCAAACGTGAGGTCATGAGTTCGATCCCCGGTACAAAAAAAAAAAAAAAAAAAAAAAAGAAACTTATACCCTCAGTCTTATACTGTGAGAGAAACTTTCTCTTTAGGTGCTAGGGATTTAGGTCAGCTGATTAAATTCCTGTCAGGTAACCATGAGGTCATGCGTTTGATGCCCAGTATAAAAAAAAAATTCTGTTTGGGACTGAGAGAACAAAGATGCATTAATTTTACCCCAGTATTTTTGGGGTTTTACCCAGTAGTCTTGAGTTTTGAAGTTCACACATGAAGATCACATCAGGGAAGGTGGCTTATACATCTGTGCCAGGAAAATCCAGAAATAAACAACGTGGGGTGAAAGAAAGGCAAATATTTTGTCATCAGAAATATGCATTGTGGTTTTGCCACAGATGAACTGAAGAATGCTTACATCTGGCTGAAGTCATCTAACACAGATGAGATTACTGATGCACTTGGGGTGTTTCCTCCTGTCCTCCTTCACTGCTCTGTGGTGAAGCTCATGTAACAGCCAGCACACTCCAGCAGTGTGATAATATTCTGTGAAAATATGGTGTCTTCATCTTGCTTAGCAAATTTAACTCTCTTTAAATGAAACTGCGTGGAGCAGAACATTAACAGACCCTTCGGTGTAGGGCAGTTGTGCAGGAATGGAATCCCCTGAACTTCAGTCTTCTCTCCCATATTCCCAGGAGGAGATTCTTTTTCTGAGTTATCAACGGACATAATTGGACTGTTCTGCTTCCATGTTTTCATTTTAATTAGTGCCACACAATGTGCTGCTGTAATTGAGAGGTTTAGTACCATGTCTCACCTTCTGAGCAGTAGTTTGATCGATAGCTTTGCATAGGTCAATCTATTGTTTAATAGCCTGCAATCACAGAGTGGGTAAGGTTTGAGTGACAGTCAATACTAATTTAGACATAGGCACCCGAGCATACATTTTTAAATAATAGATCTAGGCTAGACTGAGTTTCCTCGACGGTCTTATATTTGATTTGGAGGAGGAAATTTCAATTCTATTTAGACTACTCCAGTTTACAGTTTAGATCTGAAACATGCCCTAAACTCTCTTATGTTTTCAGGTGAGGCTTTCAGAAGGTGAATGGATCAGGGAGATGCTGTACTCACTGGCAGACTAATTCACTGAAGAGTTTATGGCTGAAGGCACTGCTGGGAGGTGGGCACAGGTGAAGGAAGGAGGTCCCTGGGGTGTCCCATTGTGGTTTCTCTCTCTCTCTCTCTCTCTCTCTCTCTCTCTCTCTCTCTCTCTCTCTCTCTCTCTCTCTCTCTCTCTCAGTATTTGGTCTCTATTTTTGTCCACCAAGTGGGGAGCAGTTTTTCTCCATGCCTTTTTGCCATGATGCCTTCATGTGATGTCCTCTGAATATGGAGTGAAACCTCTGACACTGGGAAGCAAAACTAACCATCTTTACATTGCGAGTGCCAGGTGTCCAGCACCAGCACAAGAAGGGCTGACCAGTGCACTAGGTTTAGGATGGGCATCTTTCTTTTGGTTTCATATGTGGTTTCATGACAATGTATAATGAATAAATCTGTTTTCCACTTATATTAATTGAGGTAAAATTATCTCTCTGACTGAATAAAATGGCTAGAAAATTTCACAGCCCACTTCTGATGTTCCTTGGTTATGATCTTTCATTATTATAAATTAAACTTACTTTCAATTAATACATGAAAACATAAAAACTTCACTTTTTGTGGGAACTAGTGCTGTTTTGAACATTTTTATATTGCATAAAGTTTAAAAGAAGTTAATCATAGTTATTCTTTCAAATATTAGTTTTATATGGTGAAAACCTTCAAAATCATTTCTTCTTGTGTTTTGAGTTGTATGCTACATAATTGTTAACTATACTTAGGCTGCATGTAATATTTCCTACTATAACTATGTGAATCTGTTTTCCAGATATTTTCACTGTAGTGGCTAGAATTCTTTTTAACCAAAGTTGTTCATTTATTTTCACAATTTTATTTGCTTACAGTTAGAGAGAGTGACTGAAAATGTATAATTAAGACATAATGAGACATTGGAATGATGTATAAACCAAGTAGCATGATGGTGCTATCCATTGTTTTTCCCTTGGTCATAAAATCTTAGACAGCCCCATTCTTTCAGATTCAAACATTTTCCTTTTTTAGCAATGTTGATCAATTTTAATATCCAATATTTTAAAGTAATCTTGTACCCACAGTATCATAAAAATTCCTATTGTCATCTTCTCTAGAAGCTCTAAATCAAAGCTATTTTTCTCTAATTTAAAATAATGATAAACTCTTAAGTATAAGATCAACAGTCATCACAGTCAATAACAATAGTCCCTTGTTTCAAAGTCATTAGTAGAAATCAGAGCAAATATTTATCCACAAATTTTTTGATGTAACATCCAAGAAAATTTTACTAGGTTCTCAAATTTTATGCTTCTGTTAGAATTTATAGGTGTCAGTAAAATATATAAATTGATCCATCCAGTAAACATCATGCCAGATGTAAATGCTTGATGTGTCTCTTATTGCAGCTCTGATGATCCAACACATGGAAGTGGACTGAGGCAGAAATCAAGTGACAAGTGACAGAATTCATCCTCTTAGGTCTCTCAGACGACCCAGACTTCCAAGGTGTGTGCTTCACAATATTTCTCTCAATCTACATGATGACCCTGGTGAGCAACTTGGGGATGATGGCACTCACCAGGCTGGGGCCCCGCCTCCACACGCCCATGTACCTCTTTCTCAGCAGCCTCTCCTTCATTGACGCCTCTTACTCTTCTTCGGTCACTCATAAGATGCTGGCGAACCTCATGGCAGAAAGCAAGGCCATTTCCTGGAATGGATGCACCAGCCAGTGATATTTCTTCTGTGCTTTCCTGGAAAATGAGTGCTTCCTGTTGGCCATGATGGCCTATCACCGCTATGCTGCCATCTGGAACCCCCTGCTGTACCCGGTTCTCATGTCTGAGAGAATTTGTGTCATGTAAGTAGCTACTTCCTTCCTGGCAGTGTTCGGAAATGCAGCTGTGTACACGGGGATGACATTCAGACTGTCCTTCTGTGGCTCTAATATTATCAACCACTTCTAATGTGACACCCCACCCCTGCTCAGACTCTCTTGCTCTGACACCCACATCAATGGCATTGTGATCATGGCTTTCTCCAGTTTTAATGTCATCAGCTGTATTATGATTGTACTTATTTCCTATCTGTGTATCCTCATAGCCATACTGAAAATGCCTTCAGTAGAGTGGAGGTACAAAGCATTCTCCACCTGTGCCTCTCACCTCATGGCTGTCACCATATTCTTTGGGATGATTTAATTCATGTACTTGCATTCTACATCCAGCTACTCAATGGAGCAGGACATGGTTGTGTCTGTGTTTTATACAGTAGTGATCCCCATGGTAAATCCTCTCATCTACAGTTTGAAAAATAGGGATGTTAAAGAGACCCTTAAGAAGGTCTTACAGAAATACTTATTCTAAAGTTGAATTACCAGACATCATTTCATGTAGAAGATATTTTTCATTTTTATTTCTGAGTGCTAAAGTGCTATCTAAGTTTTATGTCATTTAAAAAAATTGAGATACACGTCTTTGGGACCTGAACCTCTCGGACCCGCACAGTGGCCTGGGCTGTTTGGATTGAAAGTCTGCACAGACCTGCATCTTGGCGCGACTGTTTGGGACTGGTAGGCCCAGCCTTCATCCACAGGCAACTGCCCAGAGACCGGCATCTGGGCCAGGTCTGTTTGGGCCCATAGCCCCGCCCTTCACCCCCAGGAAGTCCCCCAGAGACCAGCATTGCGGCCTGTCTCTTTGGGACCCAAATCACTCGGGCCTGCAGAGTGGCCTGGGCTGTTTTGATTGGGAATCTTGTGGAGACTGGCATCTTGGCCAGGTCTGTTTGGGACCACGAAATTTGCAGAAACCAACATTCTGGCCTGACTCTTTGGGACCTGTAGGCCCACCCTTCACTGGCAGGGAACCTCCTGGAGAACTGCTTGGGACAAAGCATGGTGGACAGGCCTGCCTGAGATTCCACAGGCTCTGGGTTGACCACACCCAGCATTTGCCTTACAACTTAGGGAGCCAGGAGCCAACAAGGGGAGTTAGGACCCTGTGAGGAAGCCAAGAGCCTGTGGGGGAACCACTGCCCCTCCAGGAACTGAGGGTGTAAGAGGTAATTCACCACACATGCAGAGAAAGCTTTGGAACACCGCTCAAAGTAAGGAAATATAGAAAAATGACAAAAGGAAAGACCAAAAGGCAGGCTCAAAGCACTAGCCCTACCCAGGAAAGCTTAGAAGCCATGTACATAGAAGAAAAAAGAAGCCATACACTTGAAATATCTGAAATGATATAAATTAAATAAATATGCAAATAGGGAAAGCTATGGAGAAATTCAAATCAGAAATACTTGCCCAGGTAAAAGAAGAATTGATAAAAATAATGAAAAAAATAGTGAACGCATCTAGTGAAAACACAGTTAAAAAATTAGAGGAACAAAGAAAACAGATAGAATCCCTGAATGAACAATATAAGAAACAAACAGAATGTTTAAAGCAGATTCAAAGAGATATACAGGAAATCAAAAATTCTATTGAAAGCTATAAAAACCGCCTCAATGAAAGTGAAGATAGAATTTCAGACCTCGAAGATAAGATTGTAGCCAGTGAGCAGGAAAGACAAGATCTTTTAAAAATAACAAAGAATCAGGAAATAACAATTCAAAACCTGCAAGATGATGCAAAGAAAAATAACATAAGATTAATAGGGATAAATGAAAAAGAAGGGGACAGCCCAAATGATATCAAGAGGATATTTACAGAAGTATTAGCTGAAAACTTCCCAAACATGAGAAGAGAAACTGGCATCTAGATAAGTGAAGCATATAGAACTCCAAACAGCCATAGCCAAAATAAAACTACACCCAGACACATAATAATCACCATCCCAGAAATCCAACATAAGAATAGAATACTAAAAACTGTTAGAGAGAAAAGAGAGATCACCTATAAAGGAAAACCTATCAGAATCAATGCAGACTTCTCAACACAAACAATGAAATCAAGAAGAGCATAGAGTGAAGTTTTTCAGATCCTAAAGGAAAACCACTTCCAACCCAGACTGACATACACTGCAAAACTGTCCTTCAAAACGGATGGAGAAATAAGATACTTCCATGACAAAGAACAGCTGAAGAACTTCATGAATGCCAAACCAACCTACAAAGAATACTGAAAGACATTCTAGATACACATGGGAGAAAACCACCAAGCAAGGCAGACAATTAAACAGAATGGAAAGCAAAGACACAACAGCAGAAAGATAACATGTCAACAATAAAAAATATATATAACAGTTACAACCATTAATGTAAATGGGCTCAACTCACCAATCAAAAGAAACAGACTGGCAGAATGGATCAAGAAACAACATCCAACCATATGCTGTCTAAAAGAAACCCATCTAACCCAAAAGGACACTCATAGACTGAAAGTTAAGGGATGGAAAACAATACTTCATGCAACAGGAAACAAAAAAAAGCAGGAGTGGCAATCCTGTTTGCAGACAATGTGAATTTCAAACCAAGAATGATCCAAAGAGATAAAGAAGGTCACTACATTCTAGTTAGGGGACAACTTCACGAGGACGAGATAACAATCTTAAATATATATGCACCAAATTCCAGAGCACCCAGCTATATAAAGCAAATACTAACAAAAATGAAAAATCAAATAAGCAATAATACAATTATAACATGAGACTTTAAAACACCATTGACCGAAAGGGAAAGATCAACAAGACAGAAAATCAGCAAAGACATAACA
>PVJX010008169.1:0-67130 GCA_004027295.1 Dolichotis patagonum | reverse complement strand
CATAGCCACCTCTCTCTCTCTCTCTCTTTCTGCAAAACAAGCTGGGGAGCTTGTCGGGGCTTGCAGAGAAAAGGAGGGGGCTGCTCTCCCAAAGCCAGTGCTCTGGCATCGCCAACGTTCACGCCGATCTGCGGGGAGATTGCAATTCTAACATAATGAGATATTAATGAGCTTTGCACATGTTCCTAGCCACAACATTTCCCTCCCCAGCCCATGCACTCCCTCTGCTGCAAACCCGAAGACACTGGGCTCCGTCTCTGACACCGCGTCCTCTCCTCCCCGGGCGCCGCCCTCTCCCGCCTCAGCGCCGAGCTGCCCTGCTCACCTCAAGCTGCTACCACTGCGAGCACCAAATGGGCTGGTACCGCCTTGTTTCCTGGCCTAATGGATGCTTGTTTAAACACTGGAGCTGTTTGCATTGCTGCGGCTCACTGCATGTTAAACACAGTCCTCTGAAACCCTATGCCAATCCAATAAAGGTATCAGCAGTTGAGTGTGGGGAGGCAATTACTATAGGGTCCCAAGTGTGCCTTCTAAGCTCTAGGAAGGAAAATTTGATCGAACAACTAAAAGGAAAATCTGATTCGGCTCAGCATCACGTGGAGGACACAAGGCTTAACCGCAGCCAGGTCTGTGGAGGGCAGAGGGAAATCAATCCACACAAGCGAGCCAGCCAGGGAGAGCAAGCGTGCATTGTTAAGAGGGCTTTAAGCCAGCCTGTTAGAAACCCTGTCTCCTGCCCCTGTGAGAGATGAGAGACGCTGCCTATCCTCTGCCTTGTGCTCCCTTTTGCTGCTTGCTTGCTTTGTAATTCCAAGGAGTATACTTATTTATGTTTTCAGGACATACCGCTATCCTTATGAACACCCTCCGCCTTCTCTCTCACCTTTAATTCTTTAACCACTCATATTTTTAAAAATGGCTTTTCTTGTGCAAGATCATTACCATATCAAAGGCGACAGAGAGCAAAAATGATAGAGGGATAACATGCAGGCAGGTGGAAGCAGGCAGGTCTGCCTCAGAGAGATGGGTGGGTCTCTAACCTCGAGCTAATGATACCCAGTCAATAACACAATGGATTGGTTTCCTGTCTTAGCTAAGTCTGAAAAATCAGGGGAATTAGACACAAGATTTATATTTATTTCTCACCCAAGAAACAAAAGTTTTGGAAAAGTTGATCCTTTGCTCTGTTTCAAGGTCTGGACATGCAGAGGAACAGGGCTTAAGTTTTTCTTACTTCTTTATCATTTTAAGAATCTGCTCCAAAATGGCCCTCTTTTGTGAGAAAAAGTGAGATAGCAAAGGATGTGTCGGGCAACACGGAGAAATGCTATCCACAATGCTCACTGGGGCGCCATCCATTCACCAGGAATGCTGCCAAATCTCTGTCTATTCCCAAGGCTCCTGGCACTGGGACGCTGCCGGGATGGAGCTGGAGGGCTGCTGTCAGCGTTCGCCAGCAGCAGCTCCCCTCGAGTGGGTCTGAAGATAAAGCTGTGGCTTCAAAGAGTTTGGGGCCAGAGTGCTGGGGGTCTGCAATCTCATGTCCTCCGCCACACCCGATGCTAAGAGGTAGCAGGAACTCTGCCCACAGCAGGTTTACACTGAAAAACACACCTTCCACAAGCAGGTTTATGGGGTCTCTGGGTCAGGACACCCCAAGTCCTGACACCAGCCTTTTTGTTACTCACTGCACTTGTGTTTGTCAAAACACCAGCTCCCCTGGCCCATGCTCCAGGTGAGGACAGGTCCCTGAGCAAGCTGCCTGGTTCTCCTGGCCTCCCTTGCAGGGGACAGATCCTCCCTTGAACCTGGCACTGCACTCAACTACCTCCTTTTGTCACTACTTGGGGACAGCTCGTAGATTATGGTCAGTCATCTTCTGTGGCATAACCATGGGCACCAGGTAGAGAATGGCTGATTTTACATAAACCACACATAGTATATTTGGTTATGGTCTTGATTTCTTGACAGCATTCATGGAGCAGCCTCATTATCTCAGGCTTGGAAATAAGGGTATGTATGTACACTAGAAAGCTCTTTCAGAAAAATTAATCTACCTTTCACCTGCCCTATTTATTGAGAAGTGAAGTGTTCTACTTAACTTTCACACACACACACACACACACACACACACACCTTAACATGTTAAAGGGTAGCCTTAATGTGTGCATGTATGCATGTGTGTACATGTGTACAGTGGTGTCCTGGTTCATGAACACTTTTGTTTGCAAACAATTTGGTTTGCAAACAAAAGGATTTGGGAAAATTTTGTTTTTGTTCCAGTGACAAAACCATCTTTCTGGTAGGAACACAAACACAGCCATCTTTTCCAGAATCATGGAATGAATTAAATAAGCGAACCGAGGCACCACTGTATACAGGCTACTTTAAAATATTAGCACACACATGCTCAGCGTGCATATACTCACTAAGACTACTCCTTTTAATAAAAACGTGGAACCAGTTTTTAAAGATTTTAAACCATGGCGATAAAAGCCTGAGAAAACATCTGGATGCTTCTTTGGTTTATTAGAAGGTAGATAATTAACTTTTTGGATAACTCATGGAGTCATAAGTTATTGACCCTGTTAGTGGTTATGTCTATTGTTAGTTTCTTTGACTAAATAAAAGGAAGGCTGATTATCTGACAAGCAGCTACCTTTACTAAGAAAGAAGGGAATTCTGCAAAAGGTGACAGAACAATGTATTTGTGAGACTCTCTTACGAGCCTGTTTTGAGACAGTACCTGGCTTATTTCCTCAGTCTGGAGTCCAGGCTCAGGTCTGCTTCTCAATAATGCATGTACTCTCCCATCTCCACTCAGCAGAGACGGCACGTTTTATTTATTTGTTTTCTTCCCAGTGCTTCCCAGAATCATGGAATGAGTTAAATAAGTGACATAGAACGAAAAAAGTGGTACTGACCCCAAACTACTTCAATCTATTTTCTTTTTCTCAACCCAGAAGTAGAAACTTCCAACATCTCTGTTCTCATATAATGCCATTTGAATGCAGGCAGAGCACCTGAATTATAAGACAGTCACAGGAAATGGGTCGATTCAAGTGATGGAGAAGTGTGGTAAAAGGAAATATTTTGTTAATAGATGCTGGGGTTTCCTCTTCTTTGAACTGCATTTTTGAATGTGCTTAGCAGCAATCTTAAAATATACCCAGAAGAATCTCTGAAAAAATTACCTTTCGTAATTTCCATAAAAATTTCTCCTCTCTTTTCTCATTTACAACACAATGAAGTTCCCCTCTCCATATGAACACCTTGAAGTTTCTTACCCTGAATTAAAAAAGAGTTTTCTGTGTCTCTCACCATCATAAACTAAAAGGCACCGAAATCAGAGGTACTAAGAGGACTTTACTCTCCCAGCAAATGATAGTGCAGGAGAAGCCAAATGTTGGTGGTTTCATGCCCAGATGTTCCTTCTAAGAAGTGTGAACTCACACTTTGATATCTCACCTGGACAGAGATGGGAAAAACTTTCCTCCTAGAGCTTAGGAGAGCAGCATCTTATTACTTATTCATTTACTACCTGCTCTGGGAAGACTTGCTATGATCTCATTTTGGTATCTGCTCAGATCATTGCTTCCTGAGACAAATAGATAAAAAAAATAAAATAAATTGCTGGAATGCTTTGTTAGGAATAAAATTCAAGACTCCTGCTGATGAAAACAAAACAAAACAAAACAAAACAAAACAAAAAACTCAGGTTAATACCTGAACTGTAGTTTGGTGACCTTCTTCTTCTTCTTAATTTTAAAGAGAAAAAGCCAAAAAACTCAAGAAGCAAACAAACTACCAAAAAACAACGAAAGCAAAATGACAACAACAACAACAGATAAAAGTGATACAGGATTGCAAAACAAAATGATAATGGTTGTTATATTGTATCATGTTATCTTCAAAATAGTTGCAAAATAAGTTACCAGATACAGGCATGCAAGATTGATCAAACAATGTAATTGCCCTTTGAGCAGTTTCTTTTCATTAAGCATTCCTACAGTGTTAGTAAGAAAAAGGCCTGATCAGTAAAACATGATTTCGGCGTCTTTTAGGAGAATTAGAACTTTAAAGCAAAAAGTGGTTTCTGACACTGAAGCAAAAGCATACATTAAATTTTGGACTCTTTGGCAAACCGTTTCAAGAGGCCGCCTTCACAGCCCCAGGCAGGGCCTCCATCTTGTCAAAGGCATCAGAGGCAGGATCTTGGGGAGGGGGGGGGTCTGCAATTTGGATAAGATAAAGTAGCTGAAAACAAAATGTTACTTCAATAATCAAGAGGCGAGGCTGGGATTAATACTGTTACCTTCATCCTCACCTCGGATGAAATGTCTCATTCTTAACAGCTGTCTGATTAAGATCATGTTGATAGGGGTTTTACAAAAGTCCATTTTTCTGTGTAGCCACTGGTTTATTGGAAAGGAGAATGCATAAAGGATAAAGGAAGCAAGTATCAACCCAGTCATCTGGGACTAGGAATCCTGATCAACTGGTAAAGGTGGGGAGCACACGAGCACAGATGCAAAGGGGTGACCCCTGGTCCTGCTCACAGGACTTCCTGGAAGACAGGAAAGTCCAGCACAAGAATACCCTGCTTGCTGAGGCCTGAGCAGAGGAAAGAAATGAGACACAGCTGGGTCAGCCTGAAACCCCAAAGAGCCACGCACAGTGAAGGCACATGTGCTTTTCTGAACCCCCAAGAGAAAGGCTTTTGGCATGGGCCATCTGAGCGGTGTGTCTTGGAACAAGTGGAACCCTGAGATGTAGCCCGTGGAAAGGAGTCCTGAATAGAACGAATAAAAATGACATTTGACACCTGGCTTCCTTTAAAGGTAGTTTGGATCCTCTGTGGTTAAAAATGTGCCTACAATATTAATGACTAACTGCCACCTCTAATTTTTTTTTAAATTTTTGAACATTTTTTCACACACAGAAAAGCTGCAAAAATAGTACAAAGCCCTTCTTATCCTTTATGGCACTTCCTTTAATGCTAATGTCTTACATAACCATGGTATAATTATCAAGAACAGGAGATTAACATTTGTACAAAATTATTAATTAAACCACAGACCTTATTAGAATTTCATCCTTTTCCTCCTTATCATTTTCTGTTTCAGGATCCTATTCAGAATGATCCCCTACTGTATTTGGTATTATTCGTTTTCTCATCTGTAAGAATTCCTCAGTTCTTCCTTGTCTTTCTTGGCTTGGACATTTTATGAGAGAAATTGATCATAATGCTTTTATAGATGTCCTCCAGTTTGGATTTATCTACTGCCTTTTCATGACTTTCCAGAATAAAGATACACATTTTTAGCAGGAATACAATGATATTGTGTGTTTCTCAGTGCATCATGTCAAGGAGTTTGTGACAACAGTATATCTTTTTATTAGTGATCTTTCCCCTGACCATTCAGGTAGGTGGATGTGTGCTGGTGGTTCCACTGTGATTACTCCATTTCCCTTTATAGCAAATAAGTTATCTTCAGGTAGATATGGTGAGGCAAATCTGGTTCTTCCTTTAGCCTACTAATTTTAGCATTCATTCATGGATCTTGCCTACAACAGTTATCACTATGCTGTCTCCTACTTGCCTTCAATATTTACCATCTGGGGTTCTGCATAAGAAGCTGTCTTTTCTCTCCTGTTCATCTAAGTACAAAATTCTGGATACGTATTTTATTTTGTGGATTACAATCCAATGCTATTGTTCTTAATTTTGATGCTCAGGTTGTTCTGGTTTTGGGTACCAGGAGCACATTTATGTTGACTTTTGTGTTTTTCTGACAATCGTCTCATTTTGGGGTGAGGGGAGAATTTCCTTATTTATTGGCACTGTAAGATGTTCCAAGGTCATTTTGTGGCTTACCTGCCTGGGCCTTGGAATCAGCTACCTACATCCAAAATGGCTTGGCTCCTTTTATTGGAGAGTCTAGGAACAAGATCCAGGTATAGGCACTGTTTCTAGACCTTTGCAGAAGACAGAACATGGTAATATATTGTTACAGCTACCTTTTCATTATTGGGACAAAATATCTGACTCAAATTAGAGGAAGAAAATTTTATGTTAGCTCACAGTTTGGAGAGGTTTCAGTCCATAGTTGGCTGGCTCCAAGGCAAGGGTAGCAAGGCAGAAGGACATAGCAGAGGAGAAATAGTATGTGGAATAGCAAGCAGGAGGCAGCAAGCAGCAGCACCAGACCTCCCTTTCCCTCTTTATTCCATGCAAGCTACGAGCCTATTGGTTGGTGCCACTCACACCCAGGGTGGGTCTTCTTATCTTCAATAAATCCATTCAGCCACCACAGAACTATACTAATCCCCTTGGTGGGCTCATCTAGTTACCAGGCACCCATAATCCATACTCATGCACCCTAGACCCAGCCACCTCTGAAAAGCTCCACCTATGAGCACATAAGACTTTTTTGGGGGGTACTTCTCCATAAACCATATATGCATGTACCCTAACCCATTTACATATGTACACCTATATTTCTGTATTTATCTGTGTGTATGTGTGTATGAGTTTATACTGCTCCTAATTGCAACCTAATATCACAGAGCTCATTTGAGCCTTCCCTTTTCCTAAATGGTAACTTTTTCTTTATTGATTTACTAATTATAATAGCCTGTTTTTTACTTTAAAGATAGTTTAATAGCTGCAAAGTCATTCATTGATTACTTTGAAAATGGTTTGATGCATCTACATTTAATGAATATTAACATGGCATGTACCATGTTTATAGCCATGTACTCAGGGTAGAACTCTGGGTGGGACATGGATGACTCTCGGGCCCTGACTTCTGGTAGTTTATGTGCATCAGGAAACATAATAATAATTGAGTAAGGAGTGTTAGGGAAAAAACATTGCTGTGGCCACGCAGAGGAGCGAGAAATGCAGGAAGAAACAAGAGAAGGCTCACCAGAGGTGTGGCTCTTTAAGGTGAATGAGGGTTTGGATCTTCAGACTAGAGGAAATCATTCTGGGAAAGGGGACAACTTGACCAAAGGTGCCAAGGGGATTTATTAAAACTAAGAGTTAAAAAAAACCCAGGAGAGGGGCTGGGGGTTTAGCTTAGTGGCACAAGCACCTGACTGACAAGCATAAGGTCATAAGTTCGATCCCCAGTACCAAAAACAAAAAACAAAAAACAAAAAAAACCCAGGAGATACGCAAGATGGTAAGAAGCTATCCAACAGCCCCTAAATGAAAGTTATGATAGATAATTATTTCTCTTGCAACTGTTTTAGTGCTGGGTTATGAGTGTACAGAAAAGGAGAAGAAAGTCTGATTTTATATCAAACAATGCTGTTAGTGTGAGTTGCAATGGTGTATCTCCAGTAGGGTAGATAACTACACTAAAAAGCAAAATGAAATTTCTAGATGGTGATGAAATTTAATTTACCCACGGTGGTGGTTAGCCATTGTGACTGATAATCACCACTCAGAGGTATTTTCTTTGAAGCTAGATAGTTAGCACTTTCTAAACTAGAAACAGCCCACATTTTATCCATTATGTCTCAGAGGCTATTAAGCAGAGCCATATAACTCCAGTCACCAGGGAGTTTTAGAACACAGAGGTTAGAATGAAACCATTGCAGCTAGTCTATTAATGTTGTATCACTATTCAGATGCAATAGTTTATCCCAGGGAACAGCTTAAACTCGAATATACTGGCATCTATACAACCTTGACAATACTTTTCAGTTAGTGCATAATGGACAGGCTGGGCTTATTGGAGAGTATTTCTATTTCAGGTTCAAGAAGTAACTGTGCATCAGTGCTGCTGTCCCACAGTCTCTGTTTAGGATGCTCTCTTTGGGTATGAAATAAGAGAGCTGAATTTGTTCCACTCAGTAGTGTCCAAGGGTAATGGGAAGGACAAAAGTTGGGGAAGAGAACAAGCCATGTTCCTCCTCTTATGCTGGGAAGAGGTTTGGAGCTGTAGACTCATGGGCTGGCAGGAAGACTGGTGTAGATGCCCAGCCTTGCCCCAGCCAAGTAACCCAAGTGGAATGGATGAGGACTCACCATCTTCTCCTCCCCCTCTCTGGTCACACAGGTGAGTGACCTTCAAGGCTTATTCTTGGACTGAGTGTCCGCTCTCATAGGATAAAGCCGCCAACACAGCTCCTCAAACAGACACTCTTCCCAGCAAAATAGGAGGATTTCAATCTTCACAAAAGACGATGAAACCATAATTTAATTATGCTCTTCAAAATATGGAAGCACCCAGTGGAAGATGGAACTATTTTTCTTCTTTAGGGGAGTCAGAAGGGTCATACTGAAGATCTCTGTAGTCTACCATAAAATATACAGTGAATGTTTACATTTTCAAAATTTCAGTAAAGACACATTGCTATTAATCCCACTCAAAATACTCCCCTTTATTGCGAACACACTTACTCCATTGGTCCTGCCCCTTTCTGAAGCAGATCTGGAAGTCTTTCATGACTGTTTTTTATCGGTACCGGGGATCGAACTCATGACTGTGTGCTTGCAAGGCAGGCGCTTATGCAGCTGAGCTAAATCCCCAGCCCACATGACTGTTTTTACAAGATGTGCTCAACACTATATGGATGCTGCTGTCCAGTGCCATCCAACAGAAATGCAACCTCACAAAAACGTAACAGTGTACTCTTGTCCACCTCATTCACCTGATCTGGCACCATGGGACTTCTGGGTTCTTCCCGCAGTCAAATGGCCACGAATTTGACTCAGGACATTTAGGTAGCCACACAAATGAAGACACTAATGAAGGAGGACTTCCAGAATGGCTTCGGAAAGTGGCGACAATGGTGGGCTAAGTGTGTTCGACGTGAAGTTGAGTGTTTTGAGCATTTTGCTTAGTATTCCACATCCAGAATGGTGCATAACAGTGTATCATTTAAAATTTTTTCTCTTCAAATGCTTGTTCTTTGAATTTTTTCTAAGTAACATATATGGATTTCATGCAAAAAGTCCAAAAAATTGCAACCTCCAGCATAAGTGGGTTAATGGCAATGTCTTTGATTGTAATAAGTTAAAAACATATATTCACCATTTTAAAAATCACAAATTACATATAAAGGAACTGTTTGAGACCATAGTTCTTGTTTACTGCTCTTATGTGACCACCGGAGTTCTTTCCGGGCAGAGTTTGTGGGCCGGAGTTCAAACACTGGACTCACAGATGTACCAAAGAAGGCAGTGCATGGGCAGAGCTGATACAGAGATGGGCTGAGGATGCAAAGATGGAGAACAGTCCCTGCCACTCAGGAGATCAGCACCTTTACAGATACCAGGCAGCAATTCCTCACTACAGCCCCCTCACTACAGAGTTGTCATATTTAAAACACATGTCCTCAGAGCTGGGCATGGCAGCACCCCAGAAGGCTGAGGCAGGAGGGACAAATTCAAGTCCAGTGTGGACAACACAGTGAGACTGTCTCAAAATTTAAAGATGGGGGATGGGGTGGGCTGAGAATGTAGCTCAGTGGGAAGGCCCTGGTTCAACCCTTAGTCCTACAAAACAAAATCATATCCCTATAAATGAAGGGAAGCAGGGATGGCAGGATTGAGGGGTCAAATGCAAATTACAGCACTGAAACACAGTATCAAAGGAGAGTTAGAGGCAGGCAAAAACTGAAGGGCGACGGTGTACCTCCACCCGTGACTGGCGCCTGGCCTCCTCCCCTTGGCAGTCATTGTCCTGACTCGCTGCTTCAGGTTCCCTCTTCTCGGCCCCTTTTTCCTGCGTGTCAGCCAGGAGTAATGTGACACCTGGCCTCCGTACCTATGTACAGAACGACTACACTTCACTACGTTGGTTCCTTAGGTTATCCTGTTACTAAGTGCCTGATTTTTAAAAATAAGTTTCTAAGTCTGAAATTGAAGGCTCTGACCAATTGCACAATTTCGAGCCCTGCCAGTTGGCAGAGTACGCTGGGTGATGAGAAAGGCAGTTACAGTCTTTAGTTCTCTAACCAAGGTCAAAGATGCAGAGGGGAGAGTCAGAGGGAAGGCTAAGTCCTTGCTTCTTTTCTTAAACGCAGTCCGAGGGGCGCAGGACCTCAGCACTCCGCAGTCTACGCTTCGCTTTTGTTTCCTTCTCCCTCATGCGCCCGCCTGCACTCTCATTGGACGAGAGCTACGGAAGCCCGGGCAGTCTGTCTTCTTGCACTAAAATGAACCAGTGTGCTTCAAAGGCTCCTAGAATACCTCTGCCTCACCTTCTCATATCGCCCAGCCTAGGAGGGCAGGCACACAGCAAATGTCTGTGTGTTGTTTTAAATAATATCTAATTGAGTTTTTATGCTTAATTATGATAACTTGTGCTAGAATGTGTCCCCAGGCCTCTTGTAATGTTTTCTACTAAAGTTCCTGATCTTGGTGGGGACCAAAGAGATGTGTCTTCCTCATCTCCTTCTGTTGAACCCTCCCCAGGATGCCCACCACCTCTCCCATGCAGTTTCCTTCCGGCGGTACTGTTTCTGCTCAGGAGCCTGAGGCAGGAATGAGGATTGCGACGTCAAGCCCAGGTCAGGCAACTTAGCATGACACCCTCTCAGAATAAAATAAAAGGGCTGAAGATGTAGCTCAGAGCTTCCTGACCTGGGGGATGAATCTTGTTCCTGGAATCACTTTTTAGAGAGCAAAAAGAACTTTTGAAATAATTTCCTGATTTGAGTAAGTTTCTGCCTGCCTTTTTATTATGCAAGAAAAATATCACACAAATAAAATGTGTGCTCAGTTTTATTTCTTATAACACCAACTTTCTCTTTTTCTTGGATGTTTACTGCTTGATGTTTTCTTACTGGTGTATAAGTTTCTGTTGTCTTGAAATTTTTTATTTTTATTTTATTTTGAAGAAGGTAAAACAAAACAGAACAAAGCAGATCAGAAGAAAACAATATAAGTGACACAGATTTCAAAGCAAGACAATAGGAGAGCTACAGTGGCTACCATAATGCCTCTTGTTTTCTTCTAAATAGTTGTCTATATCTTTATACACAGTGAATCCATACAAAACAAAATAGTATAAAACTGATCAAAACAAAATAGTATAAAACTGATCAAAACAAAATAATGAAGGCATTACAAGGCCTTCAAACAATAGAAAAATCAACA
Organism: Dolichotis patagonum; assembly: GCA_004027295.1. NCBI lineage: Eukaryota > Metazoa > Chordata > Mammalia > Rodentia > Caviidae > Dolichotis > Dolichotis patagonum. Next base: position 56,008 of record PVJX010008169.1, on the reverse strand, counting down.
ATGGGTACCATAATGCCTCTTGTTCTCTTCAAAATAGTTGTCCATACCTTCATGTATGTTGAAATTAAATAATATAACACAGACTAAAACCACTCCAAACAAAGAATAAAATCATTACTAGATTTCACAGCATGACGATAGGAAATCAGCAATAGATACCATAATGTCTCTTTTCTTTCAAAGTAGCTGTTCATATCATCACATATAATACAACTGATTCTTGTAAACTGTTTAGGAGTTCTGGGCATGTATATCTTGGGATTTTCTTGTTCTCTCTAACTAACTGGAAATCAAGGCATGTCATTATGTGAGAAAAAATGATAAAGTACTTTAAGAGAAATTAAGTCTAATTGATCTCAAGATCACGCAGTTCCTCAAGCTAAGGTTGACAAAATAGTGCTTAGTTAATTCGGACTAACAGTCAGTTAAGTGCTTTAATAAATAGATAATGCTTATTTGTAATTAGCACATTGATTATTTATATATGAATGAAGACTTTCAAAGTGCTTGAGGGCCGAAGAAGGGAGCTTGTTAGGAGTTTAAATATCTCTTCACACATCATCTATTTCTATACAAGTAGACATCATCTTTGAACCAGCTCTTTGCTGGACCAAGGAAATATCAACTGTAAAGCTAAAATCCAAGAAAGTATTGGCACAAATTCCAAGTAAGTATCGGCAACTACTGATCTTCAGTTCTAGAAAAATGTTGACAAAGCCCCTTCAAAATGGCTCACCTACCTGACAAGTAAGTGAAAAAAATACTGAGAGACACACAAGATGCATCTCACTTCACTCTTGTTCTAGCAATGTTAAGCTCCCGTAGCTGCATTTTAAGGGAAATGATCAAATTCCATACATTTGTTCATCAGGCCACCTCCCTTCTGACCATAGCTGATCCAAACCAGGGATGTGCCTGGGTTCTCCATATGGTTTGCTCCTATGGTTTCCGATACTCTGACATTTATCTAGAACCCAAAGAAATGGATGTGGATAGCAGTGGCACTAGAAGAGAGGTCAAGACAGTAACTCAGAATAGAGGCCCCCCTGTGAAAGCCAATGTAGGAGGAAAACACTGTTGGGGAATAGAGAGGTTAAGACAAGAGGGAATGAAGGAAGGAAGGCAGGAGAAGGAGGGAAGGAGAGGGTTGGAAAGAAGGTAGGAAAGAAGGAGCAAAGGAGAAAGAAGGAAAGAAAGAAAAAGGAGAAAGAAGGAAAGAAGGAAAAAGGAGAAAGGAGGAAGGAAAAATGAAAGAAGAGGAAGGAAGAAAGGTAGGAAGGAAAAGAGAGAGGGAGGGAGAGAAGACCAGAGAGAGATACAGACACACAGCTAAGACAAGCTGGAGACCGACCACATGACCTCAGGAGAGCGGGCTTTGACCCAGGAGGGTGCCCTGTTGGCTTTTCTTACTAAAGCCCAGCCCATGTGTTCTAAGGCTGAGTACGTCCTTGCTGCCTACCCTATGACTTGCACCAGGGACCACCTGCAAGGCCCCAGTACTCTCTCACTGGCGCAGGGAAAGGGTTCTGGGTGGGCTGTGGCGGGCAGAGTGTGGACACAATGGATGCGTGTACATCTCATGCTGGGAAACCTTCCTTCTCATACTCAGGAATTTTTTAAAACGTTTCTGCATTTTCCCAGAAACAGGACCACAAAGAGATTTCTTCTGGGGGCCTCCAAGGCCCATGTGCAGGAGATGCAGGAAGCTAAGGCAGTGATAGGGGAGGGGGGGCAGGTCCCTATCTCTGGTGTTCTCCCCAGGAGGGCTTCTGCCTGCTGAGTATGGAATCCAATGTGGCCAAACTTCCAGTCTCCCAAGTGACCCACTGTCAGGGGGCTCTAGACCCCAGGAATCCCTCTGCCTCCCAGGGCGGCTGGGACTTTGTGTGAAAACAGGCACAGTAGGGAGGGGGGAAGCAGGAGAGTGGGGTGCATGACTATGTGCGCATGAGTGTGTGTGTGTCAGTGAGCCTGTGTCAGTGTGTCTTGTGCTAATATACATGCGAGTGCGTATGTGGATATGTGGACTGTCGGTGTGTGCCCACGTGTAATTGTGTCTGTATGAATATGTGTGATGAGTGTGAATGTGACTATGTGTATGTGTGCAAATGTATGACTACACGTGTGAACGTGTGAGTGTACAGTGTGTAAGTGTGAATGTGTGTGAACACATGCATTGGTGAGTGTATGTGGCTGTGTGAATACGGGCGCGCGTGTGCGTGTGCGAATGTGTGACCACAGGTCTGTCCGCGTGTCTGAGGGTGTGAGTGTGTGTGGGAGGCCTGGGCTGAGTGGGCGCAGCTGTGCCTGTGTGCTGAGACGGGCAGGGAGGGAGGGAAGAAGGACAAAGGGGGACGAGAGGCTGTGTGGACGCGCGTGGTCTCCTCCTGTCAGGAGTGGGTTGCCCGGCCCAGGACCCAGGCGACAGCGACGTCACCGCCATCCACCGTGGGTCTGCAGCCTCTGCATCATCCTCCCACGGAGGAGCCCGGCCGGCCCCTCGGCACTCCTGCGCCCACCTCCAGCCAAAGGCACACGGGCTCTGCACCCCGACTCGGCATCCCGCATGGCCCAGGGGTCTCGGAGAGGGAACCCAAGCCCGGGTCAGCGCCACACTCTTCGCGCACGCCCGCTGGGCCGCGGGGTTGCTTTTCTAAACCTCTGCCCTAATACCGCTTTGCACATACACAGAGCACAGGATTCGCTGTCTGCTGAGAGAAAATAACCCCCGAGGTATATAGTAATTTTCTGCTTGTTGAATCTTGCGCCTGGGTTGTTCCAGCAAATCCAGCTTTGCTTCCTTCCCGCCGTGGGGCTGCAGCCACAGAGCCGGCGCTTTCACGACAGCGTAACGTGGTTAGCGCAAGATCCCTGCTTTGCCAGCTACGTAATGTCCTGGGCAACATACTCCTGCCAATATCCACTCAATTAGAAGGCATTAATCATCCATTTACGGCTCTCCCCTCCTGCCCATCACCCCCTTTCTGAGCCAGACACGCAGCGCAGCCGCGTCTCTGTAACTCAGCCTTCCAGGCGGTGCGGTTACATGGCAACCGGAAGGCACCGTGCTCTTTCTCTCTCTCTTTTCTTTCTTTCTTTTTTTTTTATTTTGGACCGATATCCTATTAATCCTTACAAGTTTATTAGTTCTGACTCATGACAATCCATCAGCTACAAGTGCAATAAATGATGCTTGGAAATTAATACCCACATTTCAGCAGAGGAGGCTTTACATATTAAATTATCTTTAAAGTTATAAATAAATGACATACATGAAATAGATTTAAGCAATAAACATACATTTGGCAAACAGTACTCTGTAAGTTTAATATTCACCAAGCCGGAGCTATTTCAGCAATATCTTGTTAATAGACTCTCCCAGCTCTGCCTCTTTTCTCTTAGTAACATCATAAATCCATCATACCAAATATTGGGGTCATTTCTTTCTTAGAAAAAAAAAAGTCGTGCTTCCTTTAACATTTATTTTCAGTGGTTCGGGTTTTCTTGGTTGTTTCTGGCTCATTGTCGAGGGTCTTTTGTTTTTGTTAAATTTAAAATTTTTTTTATACTTTGTGTTACTTCATTCCCCCCCACTTTCTCGATGTATATTTGACAGGTAATAATTGTATGTAGCGAAGGTACACAGCATGATGTTTTGATGTATGTATACACTGCAAGCAAGCTAATCAACATAGCTATGACTGCGTGTAGTTACCACTTTTTGTGTTTATGCAGAAAACCATTAATTACTGCTCTCCCAGCCGTTTCCAGGTACACAGCACAGCATTGCTGACCACAGTTACCATGCTGTACATCGTATCTCCAGAACCGATTTATCCTGCATAACTGAAATTTTACACACTTGGATCATCTCCTTATTTCCCCAGCCCCAGTCCCTTGCAATCTCTTTGCTACTCTCTGCTTTTGGGTTTGGCATTTTTAGATTCCAAATATGAGTAAGGTCACGCTTTGATCTCATGTATTTGCCTGTCTGGCTTGTTTCACTTAGCACAATGTCCTTTATGTTCATTTGTGTTCTTGCAAATAGCAGGATTTCCCTTATTTAAAATGCTGAATATATTTAAAATGCTGAATCACATTTTAAAATCCATTCGGCAGGCAGTGGACACTTACATGGATCCTATTTCTTGGCTATCATGACCAGTGCTGCAATGAACGTGGGGTACAGATGTCTCTATGAGACACTAGCTTCAAATCCCTTGGATATACCCCCAGAAGTGGGATAGATGGATCATATGATACTTCTATTTTTAGTTTTTTGAAGCCCCTCTATATTGTTTTGCATAATGGCCATACTAATTTACATTCCCACCAATCCAGAAATCCAGAAATTTTCTGAGCTATCTTTGTTTGTTCTCAACCTTCCTTCCACGATCCCTCACAAAGTCACTTAGAGAGCTTCTAAAAAGGCATGCCCTTAAGGAAGTCTCATTTAAATTGTGGCTTCAGTACAGCTTTTCAAACACCAACTCCTTAGAGCTTGTTTGGTGGGACTGAAAGGTGGTTTTAGGAGCCAAGAGGGGATATTCATGTGAGTACACACGCATGTGTGTGGGTTTTGTTATGAAAGCAAGGGAGAATTAAGTTTTTACCAGCTGTCAAACAACTGTATTGCACTCTCATCCAAGAATAAATCAAACATCACCTGTTTATTTTGCTTCTTAAACAAAGAGAATGAGAAACTGCAGTGCTATTTGCTAACTTGTATTTCTTACTAACTAAATCCTTTAAAAGTTATACTCAAATTAAATTTTTTTTAGTTATACTCTTCTCTCAGTACTGAATTAATTCTGCATAATTTCATCAAGTTCTACCCTTCACGGAAAAGCAATTATTGAACCCTTGTTTCCTATAACTAAATACTTTATTCATTATTAACCTCACTTATAGATTTAATGTACAACAACAAAATGCCATAAGATTCATGTCAGTGGTAATTTAAAGTGAATTAACAGTTAATGATGAAGGTCTGGCACAGTCATCTGGTTATAAATAAACATACATGAAACAGATTTAAGCCATAAAATACATTCAGGTAATGTGATCTATCAAGGGGTACTTTTCTTTTAACCCCAATGGCGACAAAGGCTGGAGCTCCACCTCCACTTTTTTGTCAGTCACTATCCTAACGTGTCTCTCCTTCCCATGCCTCTCTGCACACGACGAGCTTTCTGCTTAGGAATGTAGGAGCAGTACACCCATAAATTACATCACCCCTCCCTGCCTGCCCGCAACAGCTCCAGGCTTCACAGCCTCAGAAACCGACAGATCAAGATGCACAGACTTCCACTTGGTGGCCCTGCTGGGTTCCCAGCCCCGACTTAGTGAAGACGCGTGGCTTTGATACCACATCCCCAGAGCTGCCCGCTTTTCCTTGTCCCCCACGCCAAGGTGTACCCACTCACATCCCTACCCAGCCTGGTCACCGAAGGCTAAGCATGGTCCCTAGTGTGGAGAGAGTTCAAAACACAGGCACTGATGCATTCTGAAATTATAATAGCAAATGTTTGGAACGGCCCTTTGTTTGGAGATAGGTGCTCAGTCCTGGAAATGGGGCAGAACAACAGTCTCACAAGAGGGAGAGACTCCAATGACAGTCTAGACCAAATCCATCAGTTAAGGAAAAGGACACTGAGATACAGTCACAAAGTGATTTCTCAAGGTCACAAAGCCAGTCTGAGGCAACGGTCTACTATCAGTTGGTAAGACTTCTTCTGCTAATCCCACCCAGCTCTGGATCAGATGATCCAAAAATCTAGTGACACCCTAATCCATACACCCATACTGCATTAGCTCGAGTTACACCATAACAGTCATGAAATCAGGGTGCAGTTTCATTTTAGCTCAAAGCACACAATGGATCTAGATAAAACCGAATTAAAACAAAAATGGGTAATTCAAGTTAATGCAGGCTATCTTTTTCTAAAGATGCTTTCAAAATATATGTATGCATTATAAAGAAAATAACAAGACTAATTTTAACAGCCAGTAGTATTCATAGAGTCACCCAGTTCGTGATACCTTTGGAGATTCATAAACCCAGGAAATACAATGTGCCGTCATCTCTCATCTTTCCCAGGCACAGTTCCACCACTAACTTTTCATAGCCTGAGCACGTATTCGGCCAAAGATGGGTCAGCTCCCAGGTGTCCTCCCCATTCTCTTTCCCGAGAAGACTGGGTTCCCATTCAAGCCTGTAGTCTGCAAGTAGGTTTACTGACCGATCAAGGAACCCATCACACGGGTACTGAGGAGCCACAGTCACCTCCCTGGCTCTGCACAACACCCCATCGTCCCCATCTAGCCACTCTTCAATGGCTGTATGCCCCACCCTGGGCTGAGGCCCCCTTACCTCCTGTATGAACTGTTACCATGAAAGCCTTCCAACTATTCTCATTTCTTTTCACTCCGGCCAAGAGGCATCCGCAGGAGTACCCCAGGGCACAACTCTAGATATCATTAAGTTCTTCAGAAATCTTGCCAGGCTCCCTATGACTGAACAAATTTCAAATTTCTTTGCATGATATTCTAGGTTCTCCAAGGATGGCTCAGCCTGGCTTTCTACCTTTGGCCAACCCTCTGGGCACACCTTGAGAGATCCACTGTATACCTTTGTGCCTTCTGACCTCAGAGCCTAAAGTGCCCTTTTCACGCGTCCTCATCCCCTCCACTGCTCCTGGTCAAAGCTCCTTCTGTTCTTCAGGGTCCAGTGCAAAGTGCTAGTTCAGTTATGCTTCCCCAGATCTTCCAGTTAAAATGCAGTCTTTTCTGTTCCATCCTTTCACGGCACCTTGTTAATATGGCCAATCACATCTGTTAATACATTGATCGTTGTGTGCTTTCTTTCCAGTCAACTAACAATTCCTTGCAGGCAAGAAATCCTCCTGTATCTCTGAACAAGGTACTAAGTAGACTTTTGGCATAGTAGGCCCTCAATAAATATTTGCTGGAATGAATTTTATATCTGTACTTGCCCAACAGTGTGTTAGCACACTAATTTTCCAAGCTGTCACAGCTCTTTTGCGTTGTTTCAAACATTTTTTTAGATGCCTTCTTATAATCTGTTCTTTCTTCACTGCTAATACTGCTTGTGGTTGCTTCATTGGGGCAGTTTGTTTTCTTCACGTTTATCCTGCATAATCCATGTCACACCTGTGCAACATCTTAAGATTTGTGAGGGCATCAGGTGTCAAGAATGATCAGAGTCTGCACTCAATTCACTTCCCGGTTATGTGGCTGAGCAAGATGCGTGACAGCTCTGTCTGGGTTCCTTCAGCTGTAGAAAGGGCTAACAATTCCTCAATTCTGTGATCGCTGCTATGGCAGTAATAAAGGTAAACCATCTGGCATAGAGAAGACATACCATAAATAAATACCACAGCACACGGTTTCTTCTAGAGTAGCGCAAAGAAAGTTGCCTGAAAAAGGAAGCAAACTTCCTGAAACTTGCTAGCTACCTCATGAAGGAATCCTACACTCATCTTTAAATGCTCATTCAAGGTGGAGAACTACTTGGTTTCCTCCCAGCACACTGAATTCCTCCATGTGGATACCAACACTTATCCCTCTGGACAAATGCAACTCTTGACAAATGCTCTAGGGAGCGCCTGGCACCCAGCGCCCAGCACTCTCCACTTTGAGAGCTCAGTCCAACTCATATTCTATGCTGCCATGTTCCAGCACCTGGAGATACAGCACCAGGAAACTGCTCTTCTTTCAGTTACTCATATATTTAGGAGTTGGTACAATTCTCAGACTTCGCTATTATTAATAATATTGTTCTGTAATCTAGGTTAAATATAGATCATGAATGACGCAGACGAATGGGTTGATCTCACATTTGTGTTAGTTCATTTTATAATCATAAATTAAGATGTTCACCACCCTTACTCTATAGATCTGGTCTAGTGGTTCATTATGATGACTTAATACTGTCTTAGTTTTCATTAAAAAAATGCTGGCTTTTTAATTTTGCTTTCTATTTCTAGATTTTGCTATATATTATTGGCTATATATGCTGCCCAGATTACAAAATGTGATAATAAATTAGGTTTACACTATCTTGGGAAGTTCTTTTCTGAGTGGAAGATGTTTTAGGCTAAGTCACTGTATGTGTTTAGCACTCATGTTCACTACAGTATTATGAAGATTCTGGAAAATGATCCATTGACTCCTAAATGTGTATCGACTTAAGTAAATTTCTGAAATAAAGTCACCAACATGCAGAGGTAGAATGATGCTTAGGAATAAAGCTTTCAATAGTACTTAAGTTTGTTACAATGTTTTCTTCTTAAGTGTCATTTTGTAGCCTAATTCTCATGCATAAAACTAGAATACTCCTTAATAATCCTAATTTGCTGCTGCTGTTGTTTTTGGTATTGCAGCCTCTTTTGGAAAGTTTGAGGAGGATTCTTGGGGCACTAAGAATGATGTAATTACTAGACATCAGCTAAGGTGTGTGTGCCCATCTGTGCACTTGTGCATGTGTGTGTGTTTAGGGTGTTGGTACAACTGAAGCCTTGCCAGGAACAAGACAGAGAGTGATTATCAGCCCCTAGGCCCTAATGTGCTAATCAATATGCTCTTATATATCAGTTTGATTCCGTATAACTGAATGAACCACACAATCCTCTCGCATTAGAAACCCCCAATACCACAACAATGAGCTGTAATATCAAGGAGAACATAACCCCAAGGACTCCATTACACTCTCTTTTTTTCAGTGCCAGGTGTTGAATCCAGGGACTCACGCATGCTGGGCATCACTGTGCTGCATCCCCAGCCCCTCATTACATGCTCTAGCAGCCAAGTGCCTAGACATTCAGTAGTGCAATGTCACTTAATGTCACATCATGAAGGCTGATGAACACAGGGCCGAAGCCTTGCTATTTCCCATCCTCTGCCCTTCCATAAGCGTGCTGTGGCCTGGAACTCCTTGTGATTACTGAAGTAAGCTCTCTGTGATTAATCAGGCCATAATGCTGTCCAAACTAGAGCTTCCATCGTACACCGAGTACAGCATAAGGTCACTGGGCCCCCCTTGGTCTTACTTAGGCTGTCTCTTACATAAATCACTCATTAGAAAGATGATTTAAGTCACCCTTTGAGAAGATACAATTTCATTATTTTTTCTTACCAAAGCATGCCCTTGTTGCACATACTCCTAATACTAATTATGTATAATTATGTAGCTTTCATGTAAGGAAGGTCCACAACATATGAGTAAACTATATAGAAATACATACAGAACAGCTACATGAGAAAATTGATTCATGATTTGTTCATTTAATTTCCTCAAAGCTCAATAAAGCAGATATCTGTGACATAGACACAGAACATTTTCAGCTTGACAGGTTAATTTGGGCAACATTTTTCCTCTGTTGTATTTGAATAGCCACCATAACTCAAAACAATTGAAATTAAAATTTTGCCAAGATAAAAATGTTTATATAAATGTTGTGATCTTTTATGTGCTTGCATAAATTTTGCAACAAATATATAAAATCAAAATGTATTTTATTTGTAGATGACAAATGAGGTGCTAAAAAAATGTAAAAGAATGTCTCACCTAAATTTAAAAAAAAATCCTCCCAAATGAGAAACTTAAAATATGAGGTTGTTTCTTACAGTCCCTCCTTTCTCTGACTATATAATCTTGAAGGGTAGAAAGCTGCTTCTTGTCTAGAAAAATAAAGAAGAAAGAGCAGAATCTCTACAGCATAGAGCTGTGAAAGAAGAAAGGCCATAGAATAAAGAGGACCCACAGTTGTGGGGGGCCTAGAGATGGGCTAGGGCGAGGTCTCTAATCCAGGCCTCCCTTGCTTTTTATTTGCCTGAATTATAGAGGAAAGATGAACTTCTCTACTTTTTAAATTTTAGGCTCTCAATTAAGACTCAACCACTCCAAAGCTAACAACTCTTCCCATTCCTGCAGATTATCTGAATTACCATTGTGCTTGCTTCAGATCTTTAAATGCCTTCCAGCAGTACACCGGTGTGACTTCATCTAAACCTGAGTAAGAAACATTTTTAAAAACAGATTTATCCTTCAGTGTTAAAGGTTCATGCTTAGTTGTAGGTATCGATGACTACTGGATGCTATTTCCTTTTTTAGCATCCAAGTATTTATCCTTAATACTAAAAGCAAACCACAGATAAAAGCAGCATATTCCATAACACTATTCTTTCAGATATAACTTACAGACAGAATTCTAATTGTACAGACATGTAAATATCACCAGATCATCATATTACCTTTAGGTTCACAAATTTTGATCACTGATTTTAAACAGGCTGTTACAGGACAGATATTTAATAAGTCTTTGTCCAATGCATATTTTCCCACAATTCAGCTTTCAGCGTTGAAAGGTTTTATTCCTGCAGGTTCCAACTTTGCCGGCACAGTTTCATGTACCTATCCAGGTATGTCACATTAAGCATTTGTTTAGATGGTGGTTTTTAATAAGAAACAAACAAACAAAGGTACAAGGTGATGCTTGGAAAGTAATCGCAGTAAGAAGGAGCTGGTGGACTGCTGCTTAGTAAGTGTACGTGCTGCACACCTCAGTCCTGATTAACTGCATTCTTTTTTAGCACCAGACATCTTCTAATGAGAAAATGCTAAGTTTGCACAAAGGGTGTGATGGTAGAATCAGACTGGAAAATGCCAATAAACCTTGTGAACACTTTCCCCCAAAATATAAGCTTGTAAATTTTTTAAAAATCTTCCTTAGTTTAATCTTGGTTTCCTTTGAATTAGTCACCCAGTATATATAACATTGAAAATTTACCATGTACAAGGTGTGGTAGCCTTTTATATTTAAATGCTAAAGATAATATATGCATCAACCTCATCATAATAGTGGTCTTTGAAAGAAAGTATATTTATTAATGATCTCAGCCAACCATTCGGGCTGATTCTTTCAGACTCAGGGAATGTGGGCCCTAGCAAATTTTCATGCTTGATATGAAAGACTTCAGACTAGCACCAAACACTTCCAGTCTGTGTAATGAGCCTGACAATGTGGGTAATCTCGGTGCCATAACTGTTTAGATGCTAAGCACAGGTACAGACACATACATGAAAGTAGTCCCTGAATAGTCAAGAAACAACTGCAGCACAAATGTAATGGCTAATTCTGGAGATAATGCAGAGGTTTTTTGTTTTATTTTTAAAGTACAAGTTTCCATGCTGGAAAATTTTCAGAAGAATAATTAGCTCATTATTGAAGTAAAATCTTTCTAAAAAGCCCAGGTGATATCACTGGTTTTATTGAAGCAAATAAAAACTATCAAGTAATAAAGAAAAACTGAAACAGAATAATTAAATACGCTCCTAGGCCCAGAGAGGCTACCAGTTCATTTGAAGACAATACTGTACTTCTTAAGCCACCTCACATCACTCCTACTTATGGTAAAAAGGAAAGCAAAAACAGCACCCAAATTTCTCCAGCAAACACACACGCACGCGCGCGCACACACACACACACACGCTTTACCAAAACAAAGTTTCCAATATGCTGTAATTAAACTCACATAATGACAGTAAAAACATGAAGTTTTAGTCTAAATATAGAGGAAGTCTCTCTGTTGTGTAACCTCTGATTGTCATTTTTTAATGTTAGTCACTGAAATGGTAGTGTCCCTTTTGCAAAAAAAAAATTCTCAGAACATACACAGAGTAGACATGAAAATTGTACTGCTTTAATTATTTCAATAGAAACTGCCTTATAAGTCTCTAGTACATCTTTATCTCTGCCTTACCTTTCCTAGAGTAGCTCAAAACCACTGTATTTAAGTGGCATTTTCCATCTCGCTCTCCTGGTTGTGAAGTGTTGTTTGCCACATGGGCATGGATATCGACCCCCAGCCCCATTCCTACACCTCATCATTATACAAGGACCACCTCGGCTCTTCCAGCGATGCCATTTATCCACAGGGAAAAAGCTACACACACAAGTCAGCCATTAGGAATGCAGGCAAGTCCTGCTCCGCAATACTCAAATACTGACATGAAAATTACAATTTCTTAACACGCTGGACCGAACACAGTACTGTTTAATAGAAGAATTACAGATCCCACAGCAACTCAGCTTATACTTTTCAAAACACCTACAAGTCTCTAACAGAAAGTAGGGCTGATTTTAATTCATAGACTATAAGGGAGGTCTTTTGGAATAGTAGTTAGGCTTTTGCATTCCTGCCACTTAAAATCTACCAACCTGCCGTGCATCCGGGACAACTAAAGTTCTCTAAGCCACCGTGTCCTCAGTGGAGAAGAGGATGACTATGGTGGGCATTTATTTGGATTATTTTGAAGACAACAGTTGACGATACATATCAGAAACTTGACCTAGTGCCTGGCACAGGGAAGGACTCAATAAAAGAAATCTAGTATTAATTTAAAATTAGAATGTCTAAAACAGTTAACCATTTTACACCAAAAAGTCAAACACAAAAGTACACAAAACCAAATCCCATTTAGGAAAAAACCCAATAATTTACAAAGACAAATTAGATGTACAGGAAGCAAACATACTCCTAACCACCCTCTTTCTCCTACCCCTATACTGCATCTGGCTGTTAAGAACAGTTGATGGGCCTTTGGAGAAAATACTTCAGCTTTCAAATAACTGCTTAGAAAAAGACTAAAAACTATATTTAACTGCGTCTTAGGCAATTAGACCATGATCATCACCACATCTGCTATTTGCTCATCAGGAAACTGCTTCCAAGACATTTAACATGCATAGGTGTAGTAGCTCATTATTAATACCCTAGAAATTCTTCATGGCACTATTAACTATGGTGCAGAACTTGATACAAGCAGGCTCCAATGTGCTTTTGATCATCAAAGAGGAATATGAGTGACTTTCCCAAAGGATGATACTAGAAAGTGGTCTCAAACATACCAAATTATAATGCAGTCCCAATGTAAAAGTGTATCTCCCAGCAAACACTTTCATGGTACTGTGTGTAGCTACCTGCATGTTTTAATGCAATGAATCTTTGTAAGATCTTTAGGACACTGATCTCCATAGTTCATGTGAGGAAATTGAGGCACAGGTAGGTTATACAGTACCAGAGCTGGGATCAGAACCCATGTAGCTTCTCCACAGGGTTAAGCTGTTCCCTATGGCTCTGCAGCCTCTATTCCTTACTGACACACTTTTAAAAGCACAGAAGGGGCAGTAGAAATTAATTACTGGAACTCCCACTGTCCCAGGGCTTATGGTAGCACATGTGCCATTCTTGACACCATGATAAAAAAAAGTCTGCTTCCAATGAATTCCCATTAGAGCAGGGACAATGTTGTGTACAATGTATCACAAGAAAATCAGCAATTCTGGCATGGGGACACCTGGCTTATAACTTTTATTTTAAAGACATGCCCATCTTTTGACCTGTGGAAATCTGAATATGACATTCCACTTGCAAATGTACATCATTTTTTTTTTTTTTTTGTACTTAGGATCAACTCACAACCTCACGCATGCCAGGCAGGCACTGTGCCGATGAGCTATATCCCCAGCCTCCAAACACAAATTAATTTACGTAAAAGTTATCAGTGGAGCCTAACGATAGCAATGTTCTTACAAACTCATTCTGACTAGATGGTCAGCAGCTAGAGGAGCCATCTGCTTGCCTCTGATTTCCCTGAATTCCCTATGAGTGGTTTATTTTATGTGTCAACTAGGCAAGGGTATGGTGCCCAGTTGTGTGGTCCAACATTAGTTTGGAAGATGCTGGGATGGTAATTTTTAGACTTGCTTGACATTGACATCAGTGGACTCCGGGCGGGCAGAGCACAGAACTCTCCATGATGTGGATGGGTCTCATCCAATCAGTTAAGGGTCAGAAGACAAGACGAGGGTTCCCAAAGAAGCAAGACTCTTTTCAGAGGCATCCTAAAACGCCTGCCTGGTTTTCAGCCTGGAGATTTTGGACTCAGACTACAAGTAACCATATTTATCTGAATTTCCAGCTTGGCAACCTGCTGCAGAATTTGGACTTACTGGATCCCACCATCAAATGAAGCAACCCCTTAGCATTCCTTTCTCTTTCTCTCTCTTCCTGTCTCCCCAAGGTCTATGTTAGGCAGGTAGACCCCAGGCAGTGGGACTACCAAAGCTGAAACATCTCATAGCTACTCTCAAATGTCTTTAAGTCCCATTAATTAAAAGCAGCCCTAATTGTGCTAGGGACTTTAGCTGTGCATAGCAGTGAGTTTGCAAGCTGTGGGTTGAACTTGCCCTTTTTTTTTTTCTTCTTTCTTTTGTGGGTGGGGGAAAGGGGGTGATACTAGGGATTGAACCCACGGCCTCTTAAATGCTAAGCAAGTGTTCTACTTCTGAGCTGCATCCCAAGCCCTTTTCATTTTATTTTGAGATCAGGTCTAACTATGTGACCCAAGCTGGCCTCAAACTTGCGATCCCCTGCCTCAGCCACCCAAGTAGCTGGGAGGAGATCTGTGTGTTCAATCTCTAATGTGCTGATTTGTCTCTGGGAGACGCAATCCCTGCCCCCAACTTGCACCTCCTGTTATCACATTTCACACTGGCGCTCTCAGTAGCAAATCCTGTAAACCAAACTTTTTTGTACCAAAAGATGGAGCTTCCGTTTCCCATAGTTGCACAGAAATCAACAAACTTTCCAGAACTGTGTAACACGCTGTCCCTGGTGGACTGTGGTTAATTCTGATCCACGTGCCTGCTGTGAATGGCTGTGGTGTGACCGGCTGCAAAGACACACACGCTGGTCTGTGGATGTCCCCAAATGGGGCCCTAGAGGCCCTCGGGCACCCTGCTCAGAGTGGTCTGGCCCGGCCCCACTTTGTGGGCCTGGCATGGCCTAAACCACTAAGGCTCGTGGTGCCAATCCAAGCCAACCCAAGGGCAGCGGAGAGGCAATTCAGTTTACAGATAGTATTTTGGTAACCTTTTCCTCCCAAGAGCCCTGAGAGCAACCTCACTGCTCCCATGGCTGCCAACTTCTCCCTGCATGTGGGTTTGCTTGTTACAGTCTCATCTGGCATGCCGGAGACCCTTGCATTTCCACAACTTCTGTTGCAGCTCCCAAAAAGGAGGCCCAGCAGCACACTGATATTTGTTTCCTTTAGAAAAGGTCCCGACGGGCGGAGCCTCCTTCTCTTCTTCCCCGAGCTCCTCCCTCTTTCTCCCCATCCTACCCAAACCACAAAGCCCATGGCACAGGGCTAATGCTGGCTATGTCACACCAGGAAAATCCACCATTCCCCAGAGCTGTTTTCCTTGTGGCTTCTGCAGTAGCAGGCGGACTGTTGCCAGCGTTTACAGTCAGCAGTTCTGAATGTGCTGACAAGGAGAAGAGTGACCACAGAGTCGGTACAGAGCAGCAGGAAACGGAAAACAGATGCGGAAATGCCCAGGGGATGCGAGGCTTCCATCCTTTCTGCTTCCTGGGCCTCTAGTGCGGTCGCAGGTTGGCCAGTGGAGGCTGTACGCCGGGCTCTAGGAGATGTTTCTATTTCAGGGTCTGACACCAGCCAGCTGAGAAGGAGGAAGCCATTCCCTCCGCTGTGACATTAGTTTCCTGCCCTGCTGCCAGCTCATTTGAAGAGAAAGAGAAGGAAGGGGTCAGGCTGCCACATTCCCAAGCAGCTTTGCAAACTTCTCCTTGGCCAACATTTAACTTTAAAAAAATTTTTTTTTTAAAGACTGCTGATTTCTGCTTGTTCTTTTTTCTCTCCAGTAGCAAAGGAAAGTTTTGTAAGCAAAAAAGGGTGGCAGAAAATTTCTGGGTAGAAGGTCAAACATTCAAGGCAGGAGGAGAAAGACAGTGTGAGGGACCACTAAATTAAAACATGAAAGGGACCACGATACCATGGCTACCATGTTTTACAAGCAGCCTGGGATTTGTGGGTTCCGGGATACTGCTATTCCAGGACCTACCTAAGTTAAATATTAGAGAACTGATTGACTTTGAGATTGTTCAGGAAATGAAGTGAGCAGGCCGGCAGTGAGTTTCTCTGGTGGCAGACACAATCTGGGCTCAGATGCTATCAGGGACAAAAGTTGCAACCGGGCCTTCTGTATGGAGCAGTGCTTTTCAAACTGCAGTTTATAGGTCACGCCTATGGGACAGAAGTCCTCGCAGCCTCCTACTGTCCTCTCAGGATTCAAGAGGAGAACAAGATCCCACTTACTGTAATTAAAAGCCAGGTCCACTTGGGAACGGCAAGTGTGGCAAGAATGACTACTTCCTTGCCAAAGCAGTTGTGCCCTTCCTGCGAGGTGGACCTGATGTTCTTAAGTGGTTACCCAGCAAAGGACCACACTTCCCAGCTCCCCTTGCATCGACAAGGGGACATGGGATTTAATTCCCGCCAAAAGGAAATGGACAGAAATGATGGGTGCCATTGGCAGACTTGGCCTATAAAAACTTCTAGCAAGATTCCCAAGGATTCTCTAGGTCCTCTCTTTTCCTCCTGCCAGGTGGAAGCTAAAGACTCCAAGATCCACAGAGGAGGGATGAGTGGAAGGAGCTCGCTGACTATCCAAAAGTGCTCAGTCGCACTGGGCTGTCACAAGAGAGAATAAACTTAATATGGTAAGCCACTGGGGATTTCAGGGTTTCTCTATCACAAAAGTACTTTAACTTCATGAAATCAATAAGTAGTGTCAGGGGAAAATCATCAGGCACAGTGACATAAGCACGAAACATGGTATCTGCCATCTGTACTTTTTAGAGAAAGACAGGCCCACATATGCATTTACACATGCTGAGTCATGGTGGGAAACTAACAAAATAGTACCCAGTTGCGTTTGAAGGAGGAAACGGAGAAAAGAAGAAAGGGGTGGAAAAGATATTTCTCTCTCCTCGTATACCGTATATTGTCTTTAATGTTTGAACTTGAGCTATGAGGCCATATTACCCACTTAAAAGTTATAGGTGAAACACACAAATTCTCAAAGAATCCAGTTTTCAGACCACCAGGAGAATACTTCAGACCAAAAAAGGCCCCCAGAGTCGTTTTTGAAAGCCAGCGGTACAAAGTGTTGACATTTAAAAATACATAAAACTGTCCTGTGAAAAACTCAAGGGATGGGTGGAAGTTGCTGTCATGCCCGCAGTGAATCCGATTCTTGGGGGAACTTCTTCTCTGTGAGACTTTCCTTCCAATGGCAGCGAGTGGCCGCTTGACTGCATTAACCTAAATGTGTGCACTTCTGTGACCAGTAGGGCTGGTCAGGGATTCCTGGGCCTCTTTCCTGAAATCCTGTCAGCAGTTCTGAGGTAAAGGCTAAGACAGCGAACTATGTCTTGTGACCCTCATATTCGAGCCCTCTTAGGAAATGTCGTTTTCATGGGTTCCACTTATCATCTTGGCTAAGTTGCTTCACTCTCACCTTTTCTATCCCTGGAACACAGACAATGAGATTTATGATCCATGAAACTCAAACACGTCTGCCTAGATGACAGGGAAGCCTGTGAAAATGGCTGCTCCCCTATGCGACGATCTCACAGCTGAGTGTCAGGGTCATAATGGCTGTTGCTTGCACGTGTATTTTGGGTTGCCACTTTATGTTTTAGAGTTCATTTTTAGTCGGAAGTTCATTTCAGAAGAAAGGGGTAGGGAACATGGCTGCGTCTCCATGGAAAGGTTTTGCAGGGAAGCAGCAGGAGCTCAAAGGTGGGTCTTCTACTTGTAACCAGTGCAGCTGTTTCCAGATGCAGAGAACAGGGCTGAAGCCAGGAGGGAAGCCCTGCTGTAAGGCCAGTGCTGCAGCCAACGCCGCTCAGATGCAAGGACATCTGGGCCACGCTGGGTTGGGGCACATGGCTCTTCAGGGCAGGGAGGGATGCCCTTGATGTTCTAAGTATCTCCAGGGGTCTAGGTCAGCCCTGCACCCTTTTATTTTCTGCTCAGCCTGCAGACTCCATCCTTATCTGAATATGCTAAAATCTTTCACATCAAAGAGCTAACCAAACCCCACCCTGTATGTATCCCAAGAGTCAACTGGTTTCTGTCCTTGGTTGCAATTTTTCTCTCCATCAATTAACCAGAGAGAGGGGCAGGAACCATATAGGTGGCTATTCCTGAGAAATAACCCAAGTGCCTGATAAAACTTTAAAATGACTCAGCAAGTTCTTAAAATATCTTAGGAGTAAACCCTGCAATTTTCTAATGAATAATTGATGATCATTACCATTTTTTAATCTGAAAGTTCCTCTACAAAACCGTTAAAACTTAAATCATACTTTTTTTTTTGTTTATTTGTTTGTCTTTGTAGAAAACTCTACTTTTTACCACAAAAAGGATAAGGCTAGGATGATCTACTGGGATTATAATTACTTCTTTCTTTTGACAACTACCTCATACATCAAATGCTATTTAAATCTGCTTTGTGTCTTCCATCATTCTCAAATGAAAGGCGTTGGCTGCAGTATTTATGATGGAGTTGCTTAATTCCAAATGAGTCCCTTGTAATGCCTGGTTACCTTACAATGCACCACCTAAAGGTTGAGATTTCTGAGTGTGATGGTTAATCTTGATTATTACTTGATTGGCCTGAGGGACATCTAGAAGAAAACACTTCTGGGCAGGTTATAGGGGCATGGCCTTGGGGACTATGTCTGGCTGCTGGCCCTTCCTCTCTGGCACGCTTCCTTATGCTATCATTGTTGGCTGCCACAAAGTGCGCTGCACTCGGCCGCCATGCCCTTCTGCTGTGATGGTTCTGTCCTACAGCTGGCCAGTCATGGACTGAAACCCGGAGTTCGAAGCCAACCTCAGAGTGTGTGCAGGTATTCTGACTTGTCAATGGGAAAGCTGACTAACACACTTGGCCGTGGGGTAGCAGGCTCCTGTCTGAGGCTCCCTGGGCTGCCATGGAGTTACATGGAGGCCATGTATTTCCGGCCTACTCTCTTCTCTATGTACTCTACACTCTCTTCCTCTGTAGGAGCCAGCCTGGAGCTCACATGAGGAATGGCAGTGTCACAACCTGGAGGAGCTTCAGTCGGTCTAGGTCCCCAAGTGACTTGGCGAAGCAGAGCCTCCTTACGATACCCTGAGTCAGACATGGGACAGGGACTTTTGTGGTGTAAAGTCAGCACACCCACAGGGAATCGGGGATGCAGATCAGCCTGCAGGGCAAGCTTGCCTTTACAATGGACATGAGGCCCTGGTTTGAAATCTCTGGGCTCCAGTCGCAATGTCAGACTCCCTCTCTGTGCCACAGGTAGACAAGACGCCTAATCCTTCTGAGCGCCAGGTGTTTTGAGTGTAAAACGGCGATGATGAAATTTTGCATGTCCACCATTCACAGATACCACAGGAGCAATGAGTTTTCCTGGAAGTATTCTGAAATCTGTAAATCACACCTGTAGATGTAAATGCACCCAGAGCCGTGGCTATGTATGTGACCAGACAGGGGAAGGGCCTACATGGGACCGCTGATTTGGGGTCAGTTATTAGAACTCACTGCTTCAGCTTTCTTCAAAAGCCAAGCAGCATATTCGGTGACAGATCAAGAACTCGAGAGGTCAGATTCTGATGCTGCAAGGGGAGGAATGCATCTTAAAAGTGTCAGGGTAGCCGGATGGTTTTCCAAAGCCTCACTTCTGGTAGGCAGACTCAACTATTTGCCTTTGACATCCAAAGGAAGGAAAAGCAGAGGCCCTGAAAAACAAGCTTAGCTGTCCCTCAGCCTGTCAGAGGGTGGGAGGGCAGCACCAGGCTGGACTCAGGCAGGCAGACGGGAGCAGTGCAATCTGAGATCCTTTCCTCTTGCAGGGAAACAGGTTTCTCCAGAGGAAGCAAACAGAAGAGAGGCTCTCCTCACACAGAGGATCTAGAAGCAGGCCGCAGATCTGTGATTCTTGTTATCGCCAAAGAAGGGCGAGGCATCTTCCTCTATCCCAGGGCCAGGACTGCCTGACCTCTCTGGCAGATGACAAGCCACAGACCGTTTGCTACTGGGCCACGTTCACCCAGCTGCTTCCTTGTCAGATATTAACAGATGACTTTATTTTTTTCTGCGTACTTACTAAAATGCCAAGCACTGACATTTTAGATATCAAGGAACAGAAGCACGGCAAGGTCAAGTAACTTGTCTGAGGTCACACAGCAGGAATTTGGAAGAATCAGGAGTTAGATGCAGACAATCTAACCCCAGACACTGTGCTCTTTTTATCTATCTATCTGTCTGTCTGTCTTCTATCCTCACTGTGTAATTTAGGCTGGCCTCAAACTTGTGATCCTCCTGACTTCCAAGGGCTGTGATAACAGGCGTGCGCCATTATGCCCTATTCAGATGCTGTGTTCTTAACCACTGCCTTTATAAGACAGGAAAAACAAGAAGAAAATGAAGAGCAGTTCTTTCGCTTGTTGCATGCCTTGCCCAAGCTTCAGATATACTGGAGAATCACTTCATCCTCATGTCTGGTCTCCTTCCTCCCATTTTACAGATAGAGACACAGAGGCTCAGGGAAGTTGAGTAACATGCCCAGAGTTACAAAGCTAAAAATAACACTCTGGGAATCAAATCCAATCTAACTCTGCAAGAAAAACTTAGAAGCTGCTGGCAGTAATGAGAAGCTGGCATTTCTATGTCTTGAAAAACAAAAACATCCAAAATACTGGGTAATGCCTGTTGACAGAGTCCCCTTTATCACAGAGCCTTTCCAAGGGTGACAAAGGTGGTCAATCCTGGCTTTGGACCAAAGAAAGACAGACCTGGATGTCAGGCAGATCTTTCCATCCTCAGCAAATGGAAAGTTGCTAGGGGAGCAGCCAGCGGCTTGCTCCCTGGCTGTCTTTACGTCTCCACACACTAAAGTATTATGACCGTGTACTTCCATGCTTCCTAAACTCACGAATCACTGCGTAATTGCTGGCTGTTTTGTTGTTGTTATTTTGCATCATTTGCTAATCCACAGTCTGAATGTTCTCCCAATCTTAAGCTAAGATGGGAGCAACGCAATTATGACACAGGCGCAAAAGCAGCTCATTAACATAGCCGTGACTGACACGGGAGATCATTAATTAGGCATTCCAAGCATAAGTATATATGTATAAATTAGCATCTATTCACCATTTCAACTCTAAGCCATTTTTCATATCTGAATATTAACTATGTTGGAAAATTACTAAGTTTTCCTGAGTGAATTCTGCAAACAATACCCAACCTTGATAAGAAAAACAACATGCAGAGAAAAGATTCTGTGAGCAGAACCAGACCCGGTGGAAGGAGTCAAAGGATGTTATTACCTTTTATGTCTCAGCACCGTCATTTGCCTGCTTTCTCTTGCTTTGCCTTTCTGATGATGCCACCCAGCAGGAGCCTCATGTCCCTTCTTTCCTGGGGACAATGCTTGGCCAGGGGACTGTGTGAACATTTTAGAGCTGTGACTCCCAAGCCTGCACTTTCATGTCCATCAAACGTTCTTTCATACCTGTTCACGAGGTGAGGCCCGTGCACAAGAGACAGCGTGGAGGACACCTGCAGGGATATGGCAGAGCCACCTATGGACCGTAAAGTCAAGTAGGAAAGTGGGCACCAAGTGGGCACACACAGCTATCATGTACAGTGGACAGTTACAACTGGCAGGAGAGGAAAGGCTTCTGGAGAGGGAGCACTGGGGATGTCCTCTTGAAGAGGTAGCACTGAAGCAGGACATAAAGATGGGCAGCAGATGCAGAGGTGGCAGAGTTGAGGCATATGAGAAGGTCTCTTCAGGCTGGGGGTTTAGCTCAGTGGCATAAGTGCCTGCTTGGCAAATGCGAAGTTGTAAGTTCAATCCCCGGTACAAAAAAAAAAGTCTCTTCTTAAGACACCACAGTCAAACCTCCATCTTCTGAAATCCAGGTCTTAAATTATGCTGCTTCTGGAGCCAATAGGGCTCAAGCTGCAGTTTTTCAGCATGTCTGAAGTACTCACTTTCTCTTAGGTCTGGAAAGCTACTAGCATGAGGATCACAGTGATACAGTACTCTTATTATCCTTCACAATGATCCCAGTGACTTCCCACGCTTGGCTCAAATTTTCCTGCAATAGTTCTGGGCTCACACCAGCATGTCAGTGTTTAATCCAGTCCAATCCCATCCCATCCCATCCCATCCCATCCCATCCCATCCCATCCCACCACACCCCACTCCATGCAATCCAATCCAAATATTTCTTCAAACCCAGGGGACACTTCTGTGAATTGGCTGCCCTAGATGAGGGCTGGGTTTTGCAGACCACTGTGTCTAGGCAGAGTACACGGGTCTGTGAAGAGACCAACTCTCTTCAGTGCCCTTGGTCTTCAGGGCACTGGACTATGACCACTGCAAGTTTCCCTGGTGATTCCTCCGCAGGGGTGTTAACACCATCTCCATGTAAGTGAAGAGAGGTGGGTAAGTGAGCAGCTGGTAAGTAGGGTGATTGAGCGCTTCGACAGCTTTTGACATCTAACTATAAGGATCATGGGGCCCACAGAAGAGGTCTGGAGCATTAGCCTTTGTTGACTGCCTCAGTTCTGCATCCAGGGGGAGTCTGACTGCAGGGACATTTGAAACACCTTGGCTAGGAGGCAAGACATTGCTCTGCAGCAGAAGGGAGGTGCCCATCAAATTCAGCTCGCAGGTGTGCACCCGGTTATGAAGCCAGCTTGGGTCTCTCGCATTGGGAGCCTTTCCACCTCCACTGTCTGAACGTACTGAAGTTTCTGAGACAATCCAGGCCCCGAAGGAAACAGAAAGCTTTCCTACAATGGACTAATCTGGGAAAATCCCAGCTGTTAATGAGGAAAGAACCATCTAGGATTAGAATGTTGAGTATTTCCATGGCCCTAGCTAAATATAAATCCATATCCTATTTGTAGAGAAGAGCTACACAGCAAATATAAACACTATATTCCATTTTTCTAATAGAAGCAAAACTTTCTAAGGCTATTAGTAGCTGTGATTACAATGCTAAGGAAATTCTTGACTTAGCAATCACTAAAGGAACAATTAATTAATTGGGATACTGTTCATTAAGATCATGTTATATGCTCTACCCAATGCCTGGCACATAGTAGATACTGACAAATTAGGAAGCCAAGAACATCATTTAGTTAGAGAGTGACACAGAAATCTAAGTGCTACATGCTTGTCCTAGAAATTCAGAGAAAAGAAAAATTCATGGTGGTACAAGGTCATTCCAAGAAGTTAGTTTATTCATTTTACTAGGCTTGAGGATTGAACCAAGAACCTTGCACCGGGCTACAGCATCTACCTTCTTTGTTTCTTATTTTGCTAAATTGCCCAGTCTGGCTTTGAACTTATAATCCTCTTGCTTCTGAACATCTGGGCTTAGAGGCCTTTTTGGAAGGAATGAAGACACAGGATTAAATCTTACAGAAAATGATGGAGTTCCAAGACCTTCGAAACACAGACATAGCTTGAATCTTGGGAATACACACAGAAGGTGAATTGATTTAGATCATCTCAATAAGAACTTTTCAATTTAACTGTGTCACAGAAGGAACATGAACACATTGTCCCTGTGCTCTGTGGCAACGTGTTTTAAGACTCCAATCGGCTTTCGCCAACAGTTGTGTTTGCACCTCGTCCTTCACTGCCTGCTAAAACTGGACGAAGCTCTTCCCAGGGTGGCCTCTGACAAAAACAGAATCCTGGATTTGTATGTCTGAGCTCCTCTGCTATACCAAGTGCGACTTAGTAAAACTTCACAGAAATGTTCTGAGGCCAACCTATAGAGACACGTTCCAATTTAGGCTGTGGAATGAAAATTACAGGGCAGCCACAGAGGCAAGTTTAAAATTAGGACAGACTTCACTTTGGGCCTCTTAAGCCTCTGAGTTAGTAGATGAGGAAAAATAAAAAAGTAAGAACTTGGAAAGTAAAATCCCCAGACTTCTGTCCTTTCCCATGGTCTCCTAACAACCTGAACTTCCTGCTCATCTGAAAATCTGCAGAAGAGCTTTCTTAGACTCAGCACTCAGCAGTTTTACAGAAGCCTCCACTTACAGTGCTGCCTGTGAGGAGACCATGCAGGTGAAAAAGGCTGGAAAATCCTCGCTGGGAAAGAAAGGAGAGGCCTGGAAGTGAGAGAATCTTCTCCTGCTCAAATCCTGGATCCACATCCCCATCATTCAGTCTGGGAGTAATCTGGGGGCTTGGTTCCGAGGACAGCTACGGGGACCAGGTAGCCTCCAGGCAGCCCTAGGCAATGGGCTTCCTGAGCACACAGAACCTCTTCGGGATATACTGAGTCAGCCACAGTCCTGGGGTGCAGGGTGACCCACAGAAACTATGGCGTTGCACTGTCCCATCAGCTAACACGCAATGGCCATCCTCCCTTTCGAAGGGAGCCCTTGGGGAACAGCATGGGAAACTGAGCTACGTTTTCTTCTTGCCTCAATAATTCACCTGTTTCTCAAAGTTAGGAAAATATATCTTCCTTTTCTTTTTTTCTTTGACACTCTTTTGATTTGGGTGGTATTTTGTAAAGAGCTAGAATTCCAAGGACTCACTGATTCCAAAATAAACAACAAATTCTTTCTACTATGCCATGAAAAGGGATAGCTTTACCAGAACACTGTTTTAGGAAACTCCAGGTTATGCATACTCCACTTCCAACAGATAACTTTCCACCAGATTAATCTGAAGCAGGATCTGATTGAGAGGACCATTCAGATGTGGTCATCTTCACATGGTCCCCCCGGGGCCTGTTGTGGGCCCCCTTTCCTAAAATCATTGGTTTAATTAACTTCCCGGAGGTGCGCAGATTGTCGTAGAAGTACCTCAGTTTCTATTCCACATTCCTAAAAGCCAGAAAGTAGAAGACAATAAAATGTGGAAGAATGACGGCTTTCATGTGTGACTTTCTTACTGATGATCTGAAGCATATTTACCAAGTTGTAAAACAAAAAGTCCACATCTTGTTATGTCACTTTTTAAAAATCAAAAAAGTTTAGAATGAGTTTCCAAGGATATTGAACTATATTCCTAACCCAATGTATCTTATAAACTAAGAAGTCAGAAACTTGAAAAGTGAAATCCCCAGACTTCTATCTTTTCCCATGGTCTCCTGACGTCCTAAACTAAGAAATATTAGGGGGCCATGGCTCATCTGAAGTGGTCGTGTTAAATCTCCAGCTTCCTCAGTCCAGAGTGTGAATAAACCTACTCATCCTCTCAGGGCCCCTCTCCAACAGGTGCTGCCTTTTCCAGTCAGAGCTATTTCAGCTCCACTTACCGCACAACTAGTTCCACATTTTGAGTCCACTGAAATATTTGGTGCCTGCTGATATGTTCAAACAAATTCACCAGATCCTGATTATATTCTGGCAATTAAAGCTATTAAGTCAGGAGATAGACAGCAGGTTATTTCATCATCACTGGTTGAAAAAGCCGGCTTTCTTTTCTCCCCTTTTTTTATGTGACAGCACTGTAATTAGCCTTAATCAAATACTATTTGTGTTTGGTGCTGTAACTTTGCTTCCTTAGCCGGGAAACTCTGCCAGTCTAGTAAAGAAGAAATCCAGCTCTGGTCAAAAGGCAAGAAAGACAGGCAGGGGGTGTACGAGAGTTCTCTGGAGTATCTTTGTGACTGTTCTGCCAATCTGTCACTACTATCAGATTAAAAGTTAGGTTTTAAAAAGCAAGAGCGCTGCGGCCTACAGCTCAAGGGTAGAGCGCATGCTTAGCACACTTAATACCCTAGCTTCCACCTCTGGCTCTATGCACACATGCACACTAATAATTAATTAACTGATTAAAAGCAAGAAAGAAGGAAGAAGAGAGGGATGAACAAAAGAAATCCTAAAGCATGACTTCAGCTCTAGCAGACTACCATGTAAGCTTTAGAAATAGTCCAGAAAATTTGGGTGCCTTTTGGAAATTCCACACTGCCATTGGCGATACCATGGTGCTTCTTATTTTCCCCCTGCGGGCAAGTTTGCAAGAGAGACCAGAGATGAGTGGAGGGAAAGACAACAACCATGAATAAAATTAATTCTCTCATCAACACCAAACCTCTGATTTACTTATCTGTGTCTGAAACTCATCATTTATGTTACTTTCTCTGGAAGGAGGAACTTGTCAGTAAGAAAATTATGTTAGTAAACGGGTCAGATAGGGTTTTTCAAACCTTAATGCACCTACAGACCACTTGGGGATCTTGTGGAAGGTCACCTTCTGATTCTGTGTGTCTAGTATGACCCCCAATACTATGCTTGTACCAAGTTCCTAGATAATACTGAAGTTGCTGCTCCATGGACCACACTTTGAGTAGCAAAGCTATAAAGACTGGAAATTGGGTGAATGCACTCAGGTTGAAGCAGGACCACAACGTTTCACCTATGTAGCCGTTCACTCCTGAGGCAGACTGTTACCTCAGGGGATCTTAAGAAGTAACTATTCTTGTCCAAAGTTCCCCAGCCACATTAGGGAGGATGCAGGGACAGTTTTAAAAGCAGTGATCTAATCTTTATAATTTGGACTATATGTATCCTCATAGCTTAACTTTGTATGTGTGAAACACTATGAGAACTCGATTGTTTTTTGCCCATTGAGGCATTTTATTTATATGCAAATATAACACCTTCAGAAAAAGAACCCCAGGATTTTCCCTCCTGTGTGTTTTAGTCTTGCTCCTTCGTAGTCCATGATGCCAGCTGAGGTTGTCAATACAATGAAACCAAGCTGATGAAATGGGCAGATTGTTCTGCCATTTTTCAAAACCTTTGAGTTGGTTGTATTTCAAATCTGGGGTTGATCGCTCCACACTGGTTTAACCTTCCCGTGAGGTTCACAACAGTTTTCTCAGCTCTGTTATCTCTGATGACTTCAAATTCCCCAATAAACCCGACTCATCATCAGAGTTAGAAATGATGACTCTGGAGCCCGACCTCTGAAAACCTGACGTCTCTCCTCTCTTCCTCGTTGCCGATGCTCTTAGGAGGAGCCTTAGCCACAACATTCGTTCGCCCTTCTGGTGGCACAGACAGACGGCAGGAAGAGCTAGAACTGGTGATACTTTGAGATTAAGGAAGAAATGTCATGCAACTCCTTGCCTTCCAGAAATACTATATCATTTTAGGAGATGACTGCAGCTCATTACAGGAGGGACAATTACAAGACAAAGAACCACCCTACCATATGGCCGATATTTACTTGACAAAGATGACTCCATCCAGAGTGAGGAGACTAGGTCATATATGACTTTGCATGACTGGAAAACACACTTCTTACAATACGTGCAAAGTATGGTAACTGCCACAAATGCCATGTGTCTGATTCTCCCCAACCAGATTTTTACCCCTTTAATGCAATTACTGGGTTGCAAATTGGATTCCAAACAATGGTTTTGCTACCTATGCTCGATTTCTCTCCCATGTCTTGATCAATACACCTCAATCCGATAGTGTACTGGCAAATACTTAGCAACTGGGTCTCTAGACCAAAAAATACCTAGTGCGTAGCTGTTATCAATTTTGATGGTATAAATAGCCCCATTATTTCCAATTTCAAGTACTAATCTGGCTTCACTGCACACAGAATTAGGAAGAAAAGTACACAAGGAAAAATCTGAGCAAGTCTGCTCTCATCATAACAGCAAGTGATTCCAAAGGTGTAAAACACCTTTGCTTTAATAATCAAATCACAGTAATCTGGGAGGGGTGAAGGTATTCTATAACTCCAGGACAGCTTAGCTACTAATGTAGCTTCACTTTGTTACTGAGAAATAAAAGTCCATAAGCTCTCGAGCTTCTATAAACTCAAAATAACTCCGTTAGTTTTTTTTTTAAAGTGACCGTCTCAGGGTCTGTGTAATTACCACGATATCTTGCAAAGTAAACTATTTGGATTTGAACAACACGAATATAATAAAGTTCAGAATTCTTCTACTTGAACTTGAGCACTGCACTCTTCCATTTTTGTGCGTTTTGCTCATCATGAGCTCTTCCTTTCATGAACTATAAAGCTTGGCTCCGTCGGCCTCTGACGCTGTGTGAATCTGCAGAAAAGGCTAAAAACATCCCCATGTTTTTATTGTTCCTTACAATTGCCTCTGAGAATAATGGTGGCTTAATATCTTTATGTTCTCTCTTATATCTGAACTCATTTGCTTCAAATAATAAGACCTATTTTATAGTAAAAAGGACAACAGAAGGAAAACAAAGCATTTTAACCAAAAAGTTGTAACAGGCAAATTTTTGTACATCTAATATACATTACTCCTTCTAACATATCACTCCTTTATTATACTTTTAATCTACTTGGGATTCTTTATTGAATGGTGTTTTACACATTTCCCCACACAGATACATCTAGTTATTACCAGTGAGGTTCTTTTAAGAATACAAAAGCTACAAAAACTAGAGCTCACAGATGGAGGAGGGGAGGACACTAGTGAAAACCTATCTGGCCAAGTAATGTAATTAACTTGAAGAAAAACACTTGCATCATGGCTATACTCACATCTTTTTCCATCAGCAAAAGCCAAAACCAAGCAAACAAAAAGCCACCATCACTTGTCCACGATTTCAAACACCAACAAATTTGGCAGTGTAGTCAACATGAAAAAAATACTGCTTGAAACAAATTGGGAGAAAAAAACCCTAAACCAAAAAACAAACCTTGCTTCAAATCAAATCTTCCTGCTGGCTCTTATCATATCCTGCATCTTTTGAAATGTGGATCAGGTGCACCTATTAACTTATCTCCAAAGAGTTTATCTTTTAAGCCTTCTTATTTTTTTAAACTTGTAAAATTCCTTTCTAAAGTGCACCCATTGGTGCTGAGCACATTAGGTTAAAAACACGCAGAATGCAGCACAGGGCACCCCCTGCCATTCTCCAGGTGTTGGGAACTAGAAACATGCACAGATTTTTCATGTTAGAAAAATGGTGGAAGTCAGCTCATCAAAGGTAAAACAGGCAGAATATGTCCCTGCCTTTCCTTTCCTGAGATGGCATTTATATTCACCAGGTTCATCTCCAGTTTGACAGGATTATTAATAGAACAGGCTTACCACTCATGTGGATGAATGTGCTATCCACAGGGAGAAAGCCTGGTACCATCCTGGATATTTCTTACAAAGCCTGATGACTGCCAGCTAATCTTTACATTAACCAGACATTTTGGTTTATCATTAGCTTGTAATAGAGTAAAAGTGACAACATTATTTTCACCAAATTGTAGTATAAGCCTTTCTTTTCAACAGAAGATTTTTATGTCAACCAGACGTCTCTGGTTAACACACTTTAAAGGTGATGGAAATGCGGGTGATGAAGTAGTCCACACCGAAATGGAGCTTCCGGAATGATTGCAGCAGAGACCTCCTGGCTTCCCACTAATCAAGTACACCAGCCCCACTGCACCTAAGTTCGAGGTACATCGAGCCATTAAAGAAGAAATGTGAAAAATAAACATCTATGTGAGGGACAGGTGAAGACATGAACGTGGACATGAGCACAAACATACAATGAATTACATGTGGATATATTTCCATAAACAAATGCCTATGCATGGGATTTTTAACAATCATGAATAAATGTATTTGTACCAAAAATCAAAACCCAAAATCCTAATATTTGCAATCAGAAAGAACAAATAATCAAAAGTACACAGCAGCAACGGAAAAGAAGGGCTCCACACTGTGGAGTTAAAAAAATCAAGGAGAAGAAAGTGAGGTGCAGGACAGTCAGCTAGCAAAAACTGGCTCATGGTTGGGGTCTTTCGGCCTCTTTCTAGGTGCCTTCCTGTGTATAATGTTTGGGAGATGAGAGAAGGAAGAAAAGAATCGAGCTGACATTAAATACAATCTCACCCTATTTCCCTGCAGCCTGGAACATGTTCTTTTTAAAAATGATTGTGAAAACCTATCAAGCTGGTTTTCTTTTCAAGGTACACACACACACCCGTGCACACACGCATGCACTGCACATTCTGTTCTTCATCACCGTTTCCCAAGGGATACTTGCTGTCAGGAGGCTACCTACAGTCATGAGAGACACAGGGTCTCCCACCAGGCCTCGAGAGTTCTTGAGGGCATCTAAATCTGAAAGCTTTTAACAAACCACAGATGCAAGCAAATTACAAAATCACAGTGTCCGCAGGACTGGATTCTGCTTGGCACAGGTTTGGAGCTGATTTTTCCAAGCACCTGAGCAAAGGGAAAAAGAGACTCCTGCGTCTTCGCCAGTGCTGGGTCCCATTTAGATATCACTCCTGGATTTCGTGCCATCCTTGTAGCTAAATCCAAACCCTTCTCTCTAACAGACACATGTCCCAGGATCCACATGACTCTCAAGTCCCCTCAGAGTGTCTATCCTTCCTTGAGAATTCATATCGTACAGACGGATGCCCAAAGGTGGTTTAAGCCCACAGCAATAGGAACTCAATCCGACCTCCACTGACTCCCTGGCTCTATCCCTTTGCCCTTGTTTGTCCTTGGATCAAGAGGGCTAATAACTCTTCTTGGAAAATCCATTTCCAGGTGTAAATCAAATTTCTGAGCAGCAGGCAGAAGCATTCCTACAGCAGTAACAGCTTAATATTTATACAGTGCATATTATGGGCTAGACACTCAAACTCCCTAGGCAGTGTTACCCCATTTTTACAGATGAGGATGCTAAGGTGTATTGAGGTCAAGCTCTCCACGCCCCGGACAGGTAGAGAAAGTCTAGAGTCCTGTGATTCCACACCAGAAACCAGCTCTTGGCTAAAACTTCTAAGAACCTTTTCAAGCAAAGACGACTATTGAAATGTCTTCATTGGCAAGAACTCTAGAGTATGTGGAGTAGAGAAAGCAAATCCTAAAAAAAAAAAGAAAGAAAGCAAGAAAGCAAATCCTCTACCAAAGATATCTGGAGAGCACAGGAGACTGTATATTTTCCCATGCTCCGCACATTTTCCTGTTCTTGGGAAGCAAATAGACCAGCACACTGCCCCAAGCCTGCTCAGACACATTCAAGCGACCAGGAACCGCAACAGACAGAAAACACAAGCAAGAGAAAGGGAAGAAAGGGCGCCAGGCTGCCCAGAGCCAGGGTGAGGCAGGAGGGGAGATGGAGTGGGGCTAGAAAGCAAGTAGATGAGAAGTCTCAGAAAGGGCGTGCCCAGGAAGAAGCCTGCTGAGTGGAGAGGAGGGAAGGTATGCAGTCCCTTTCTCCCCTGCCAGAGCCACACTGCATACCAGATAATACCACACCAGCCGGACAGTTGTACATGTGCCCTTCTCCCTGCAAGGTGGATAGGTAGGGAGATAGTAGATAAGAGAGAGATCATTGGATAGGAGGTCAATAGGCTATGAGAGATGTAATCTTTTCTTCCAGGAACTATTAAATAGGAAAGACAGATATATCAGCACTAAACTCCATCAAAGCAGAAGATATCTACTGCCAGAAAAGTCCCCTGCAAATGTGTGCATTGGAAATGCAAAGAATTGATGATAAAAAAAAAAACTTGGAGGGTCAGAGTAGGCTTCATGGGTGAGACAGACTTTGACCAAGGCTTTAATTGAAATTAATAGGTATGTGATAGATAGAGGACAAGGTGAGCAAGAAAGAAAGTGAGCATGGCCGCAAGTAGGAAATACTCGTATGCTGCAAAGGTAAGACAGTAGCCAGGGGCAGGGAGCACAGTTTGGGAGGGCTGGGGAGGGAGGGAAGGAGGTGATGGCCAGAAACTCAGGGTGGGGATTCTGGACTTGAATGGGCAACGAAAAATCACTGAGATCCTCAGAGGAAAACGAAGCACTGGTTTTAAGACAGATCAAGGAATTAGCAAACAGAAGGGCAATTAGGAGGAAGCCCAAGCAGTTTAGATGACAGATGAGGAAAATCACGTAGTCTCATTTTCTTTTCTCCAAACGAGGGAAGACATTGAGTCAGAGAATCACTGAGCCTTGGTGTCATGAGGCAGATTTAGACGAACCTATGGCATGTGTGCTGCAGCTGGCTGGTTTCTCACTGAAAGCTCTAAAAGGTTTGCCACCACTGTCGTAGGTTCCATTTGCACCTGGCACATCTCTTCATCACAGCAATTCCAGTGGATTTCCTAGTGCACTTCTGTGCCTTCCTCTGTTCCAGTACAAGCACCTTGTGAGTAGGGGCTGTGCCTCTCCTGATCTAGCACACAGCAGTCAGTGTGCTGTGCTTTCGATAAGGAGACAGAGTCCCACCAAGACCACAGATGAGAAAACAAAAGACTAAACTGCAGCAAATTGCAGGCTTGTTAACTAGAAACTGTCATCTCCTTGAATTATCAATACTTCCCACTGCTCCTTCTGAGTAGCCGTGGTCCATCAATCCAATAAGTCTCCCCCAGTCGACCACCACCCCAAACTACTGGGGGAACCAAAGGACTTTCTTCCTTTTTAGGCCCTGGATTTTACTTCAAATGTCAGCATCCCTTATAATCCTGAATTTAATTCAGAGATGTTGAATTATAGCTAAACTAACAACAGAAATTAAAGAATAAATCCTCAGTATTCATGAATTCCCCAAATACACAAATATTTGCCTTGCACTTTGTACTAATATGAATAAGGATGAAGACATTATGGGTCTCTGTCTCCCCCAATGCTCCCCCAGTGATAGAAACAATGAGAGCCTTGCGCATGCTAGGCAAACATTCTACCACTGAGCTACATCCCTAGTCCAGAGATTTTTTTTTTCGTGTGGTAAATTCACACATGGCTATGATCTAGTCACCCTTTAAAAATGTTCAATGTTTCTGTTTTTCTGGTAAAGAAAAATTACTCCTTTAGCCATCTTCACTTTCATCTCCAACACCACAGCTTGACGTCCTTTGGGGAGCCATTTTTCATAAAGATGCCATGTTTTTATCACACCACGAAAATGACTTGGACTAGAGTTTCATAACGACTCTTTGGAATTTAGATGATTGGCTTGGCTCACTTTCTCACGTTAGCCATTCCAGTGTGTAAACTCAACATTCAAATGTGTGCTTTGACAACTACAACTTTCTTCCTGTCTCAGGTCTCTGAAGTTTCTTTTAAATATACAGAATGTTAAGTCTGCCAATACCAGATGTCTATAAAACGTTGACCATACTAGGAAACTAAGGTTTTCTGGGAGACCATGGTATAAGACCTATCACAAAAATATATTCAGTCCATTGCTCAAAGTTCTCTAGGAGCCCAACACTGAAATGACATAAGTTTCAAGCCTCATCAAAAAACAGATTCCATGACTTCATGGCCATGTTTTATTTTTGACTCACGGTCATATCAATTTCTATGGTGTTCACCAACCACCTGAGCTGTAAGACTTGGGTCCTTATACTAATTTCCTACAAATTTCATATCCACTAAAATAATTACTAAATTACTACCAAATAACAGTAAGCAATGTTCTAACACGAGAGATTATTTTGGGAAGATGGAAATGTTCAAATTTGTAGTGATTGTTATATAAATACACATAGTTAAACTCACACAGGTGTACACTGAATATTATTTTGTCAGTGATATCTCAATAGAAGAAATGCAGAGCTGGGGCAATAGCCTAGTGGGAGAGTGCCTGCCTAGCATGAGCAGAGCCTTGGATTTGATCCCCAGCACCAGGGAGAAAAAAGCATGAAATCTCAAGAAAATTTTCAAAGAAATTCATATCTAAAATATGAAAACAAATGTTTGAAACTTTTCACAGTTTTAAAGGAAAAACTTATTTGCAGTAGAGAACTATATATATATATATAGAGAGAGAGAGACATAAGCATACAACAAAATATGATAATGTCTAGAATATAAACTAAAAAAAACTAATATTTTTATCTTTCCCTTAAGTATACTATCTGAATTCTCTTTCAGTAAACTACATGTCTGATGAGTTCATGGAGCCAATTACATGTTAGCTTGGATTTGCGAACACTAGGACTTATCTGTTAGTGAGTACTTGTAGAAAGTGTCCCGTATGTAGCTACAAATCAAGCCACTTGACTCATTTACATACTTCATCCTTCCTCTTAGCATTACAGCAATCATACTATGGTCAACTAAGCTAATTGACTTAGTCATAATGGCAAACCCTGGGTCACTAACACTAGACGAGTTCTCCAAAGCGAGCAAGATTTCTCCAAGTCATTTCCAACCTCAAGAGCCTTGTTTTGGCTACAGTGCATGAATACCGATGACAGACCAAATTCACTCACCATACTTCACTTGGTTGT
The DNA here is from genome assembly GCA_004027295.1 of Dolichotis patagonum. Lineage (NCBI taxonomy): Eukaryota > Metazoa > Chordata > Mammalia > Rodentia > Caviidae > Dolichotis > Dolichotis patagonum. The sequence continues at coordinate 21,814 of PVJX010008169.1, read as the reverse complement.
TTTGGTCATATACAAGCCAAACTCAAAACAATAATGAATGTATTGGCTATTGGCAATGCTTAAATGATGGAAAAATCATCATTAATTGCCCAAGGGAGTCTAAACTATAAAGGTTAAGCATAATGAGTCTAAGTTCTGGACCACAGACTCTTGAAAATCACTTCATTTTCTTGAGCAATTGTTACTACAACAGAGACTTTGCATCACTCTCACTCGAAGCTACATTTTGAAGTCAGACTCAGCCAAGATATTTCTGGGTCAAAAGATGAAGCAGTCTGACAGGCCATCAACATCTGTGAACATCACAAGTTCACACCTACAATCAAAACTACTAATTTTCCAAAGAAACAGCTCAGAGGATGAAATTTCACTATGATTGTCTTTCCCTGATAGACAAAGAAAGGCAAAAATCCATTTGTTTTCATTCCAAACTGCTTTGACAAATCTTGCTGAAACAACAAAAATAGTTGTATCATGCAGAGATGATAGAATTACTTTTTTAGCATTTTATCAGAACAGAAACCTCCACGCTGGCAACGTTTTTTGTCTTCCCAACTAACCACAAGCAAATCCCTAAAATTCAGGGCTAAATCATAGACAAATATTTTACATAGTTTTCTGAATCCAGAATATTCAAGATGCTGTTGATGAATTAAGGACCTATTATGTTCTTTTAAAAACAAACCAACCAACCCCAAATCAATTTACTTTTACATTTAATTGAACTGGCTAAGCATCTGTCACATAAATCCCATGTTAACTACTTATCATATGGGATTTTGGAGAAGTATAAGACACAGGGCAATGATTTCATTGCCAATGTTTATGTATACATCAAACAACTGGCTGAGGGAACTTGAGCAATGTCCTCAGTGACGGTGGGCCTCCATTGCCCCATGTGTAAAATGAAAGAATCGGAGTAGGTAATTCCTGAAACCCTGGTAAGCCTCAACTCCAATCTTGCTGATGTGTTACCTGTGAGACCGGCTTAGAAAGGAGCGTGAGGTCAAATGCACAGGGAAAAACAGGAGATCAGATCAGAGGGCGCTCAGCTGTGGGGTGGGAAAGCAGACAAGTTTCCTGCTGGGACTTGACTGTTGGGTGGGTTTGAAGAAGCGGGGGGCACTTTTTCTGGAGAGCACCCACAGGGTGCCTGCAATAGTTCTCAGGTTGGAGCAGGGGGAGGAGGAGTGTGTACTTGTCTCTGTGGATAAAAGGAGTCTGCGTTGTCAAGTGGTCACTCTACACAGGAAAGGGGCATGGTGGTCTGATGACATGACCCTGTTACCCCCCCAGGGGGTCTACCCTCCTCCCCTTTCTCTCCTCAGAATCGTCCAGGAGAAAAGAGGCAGGTGTGAAGCCTGAAGTGTGCCTGGTGTCAGAGGGGGCTGGTGTGTTCAGAGAAGATGACGTGAGGAGGTAAATGGGGGCAGGAGGAGAAGCTGGGGCAGAGCATGTGGGCCCTGGCGAGGACACTGGCTTTCTCCCGGGAGAGCCTGGGAGCTGCTGCAGGATGATTCTGAAGAGAAGAGAATGAGAGGGGTGTTCTGCCATCATCTAGTAGGAAGAGGCCGTGTGCTATGGTCTGGATGTTTGTCTTTCCCCAAAATTCGTCCAAGACCTAATCACCAATGAGACAGTATTGAGAGATGGGGCCTTTAGGGAGGTGACTGGCTCGGTGAGGTGGAGCCCTTGCAAATGATATTAGTGGCTTTAATAAAGAGGCCCTGAGAACAGATTCACCTTGCCCCGCCCCCATGTGAAGTTACAATGAGAAGATATCTTAGTATGAGGGAAGTGGACTCTGACCAGACATTGAATTTTGACCTTTATCTTAGACTTCCCAGCATCCAGAGCAGTGAGAAATAAATTTATGTTGTTTATAAGACACCCAGTTGGTGGCATTGTATTACAGCAGTCCCAAAAAATTGTAACACCAGATATGCTGCTAACACCCCATGATTCACAGCACTGTCACCCCAAAACAGAGAACTGTAGTGCTGACCGTGAGAAACTGCCCTAACACTTCAACTCTGATAGAGATCTCCAAATTACGATAAAGTAATAGCATTTTTTTTGGTTCATGAGTGTCTTTCACACAAGACTAGCATTTCTGTGCTTAAAAAATGCAACCAGACCCTGCTTTGGACTTTCTGTCCTTCTTGAGAATTCTAATTAGCAACATTGAGATTGAATCTGCAGATGAGGATTAAAAGTATGACCCACCCTCTTTTCTGGTCCTACATGGAAACTCAGGGAAATTTATCTCAGAATCAAGGCAGCCTAGCCTCCTGGGCCACTGGCAGACCTCTTCCAGTCCTATGGCTGGCCAGCGTCAGAGCTGGGGCTGCAATCACCCCATCTCCCAGGGCCATGTTCCTTCTAACTAAACTCAAAACTGATGTGAAAAATGGAGCCCAAGAAGGTCATAAAGAAGTTCTTGGACTCAGGTCTCCCTGAGCCTTTATGAGCTAATGAGCAGGCATGGCCTACCTGCTCTTGGTTCCTGAGTATGTTAGGCCTTCCAGGAAGCAGAGGCCACGGAACCACGCCTGGCTGTGTCGGCCCCAGGGCCCAGCCCCTGTGAGCAGAGGCTTCTCAAGGGGACTTGGAGGAGCCATAGGGAGAGGCCTCAACACAGGGAAGGGCCTTGGGTGCAATGGCTTCTCTGTCTTCCTCCTCCCGGACAAGGGGCAGCTGCACATCCTCCAAATGCCTCCCCACAAAGCCCCAACCCCACGCCAGCAAAGGCCAGAGTATACAGACGTGCTGGGCCTTATGCTCAGTCTCGCCTTCCAGGGTAGGGAGTCCAAGAGCTCTGGGTCTCTTTCTGGTCAACCACGCTCAATCTGCCTCGGTCCCTTTGGACGTCCATGGATGGTCTCCCTCCTCCTGACCCTGCTGGGCAGTGTGCACTGTGCGGCTGCCATCGCCTGGCCTCTCTGCAAACCAGCTACCGCGCGGGAAGCAGCGCTGCGACCTCCTGCTTTCCAGGTGGGACTGGAACAAGAACACATCTGCCTTCCACTCCCACTGGGGCTTAGGCCTTTAGTGAAACTGACGACAGCAAAAGCAACAGTCCTCCGTGTGGTATTAGTTAGTCACATATTACCCTGCCGCCAGTCTCTAAGCATCTTGTGTAGACTGGCCGTGTGTTAGAAATCATTCTTACATTATCTATAAACCTTTCAACAACCCTGTGAAGTAGGGGATTTTTACTCTTATTTTAAAGGTGAGAGAACTATGGGTTAGAATCATTTAAGACCACAGAGCTCATAAATAAAATTTTAAAACATTTTGGTCCAAGTTCTTTTTTTCTTCAATTTCTAAATGAGTCTGCACTTGCCTGGCCTGTAGTTCCACCCTTAGCGCTCCCTCCTGGCCTTCATTTGAATGCACCTTCTCAGAGTTTTGTACCTGGAAGGCAGAGCTCATTAATCTACCCCTCTGCGGACACTGCTACCTCCCACATCTCTGCCCTTGTCTGCTTGACCCCTTCCACGTTGCCTCCGTGTTCTTCAGCTGCCAGCTGAGCTCCAGCCAGGCCCAGGCACAAGCCGCTGGGTCACAGGATGTATGGCTCGAGTACGTCCCCTCGAAATTCAAGTGTGGTTAAGTGGTGGTATTACGGGGTGATTATGCCGTGGGGACACCCCCTGGTGAACAGGATTAAGGTCCTTATGCAAAAGGCTTCATGCAGCATTCATGCAGATTGCTCTTCTGCTTTCTGCTAGGTAAGGACACAGTGAATCCCCCACTCCAGGAGATGCAACAGCAAGGTATCACTGTAGAAGAGAGCAGACTTCACCAGACAATCAAACCTGCTTGCATCTAGACTCAGACTTCCCAGCTTCTGAAGCTGCAAGAAGGTAATTTTCCGTTCTTTGTAAACCACTCAGTCTCAGTTATTTTGTCACGGCAACACTAAACAGACTAAGACAGTGGTCTCCGACAACCATCACTAACAGCGAGTGTGGCCTAGGAATACCTCACTGAGCCTGAAGCCGGCCTTGAACCTGCTAGGGGTCTGGAGGTCCTTGTCCTTACAAACCCCTTATCTTAGGCTGCAGCCTGGAGTTTCTCACCGGGGGCCCTCCTGGTCTCCAACGCTTACAGTCACATACTACAGAGACTAAAAGCACCATCTCCCTCATGCCTCAGAGCCATCCTGCCCCCGCCTGCATACACTCCTCCTTGGCTGTTATTTAGGAGTTTTTAACTTGATTTTGTCCCAGTGTGGGGTCAGCTGGTCAGTCCCTTCCCTTTCTATCAGGGACACTATTCATATTGGGTCAGAGCTTTCACTCATGGCCTCCTTTTAAATTACCACCTTAATTCCAAATATGGTTACATTCTGAGGTACTAGGGTTTAGGACTCCAACAAAGGAACCCTAAGTGTGAAGACAACACTACAGTTTTAGAGTGAAGGAATATATTTTGAACCCAGCCTTTGCTATTATTAACATCTTGTATTAGTATGGTGCATTTGTCACAACAATTGAACCAATATTGACACGTTATGATTAACTAAAATTCATGCATTGTCTAGATTGTCTTTTTCTTTAATGTCATTTTTCTATGTTTCCACAACATTCCATGACATCAGTAAGGCTCTCAGGGTTCTCCTTGGCTGTGCCAGTTTCTCTGACTTTCCTTTGCTTTTAGAGAACCAGTTTGGGGAGGATGGGGCAGCTTCTCAGAGAAGATTGAGCAGGCAGCAGTCTTTCAGGTGGGGTTTCACTGCTGTTTTTCTCATGGCTAGACTGTCATTACGCAGTCTTTGGAGGAGACCACAGAGGCAAAGGGGCATCCTTGTCACATCCTATCAAGGATGCATGGTATCAACAGAATCTATCGCTACTGCCGTGAACCACCGTCAGCAGGCCGAGGTTGTGTTTGCCAGATTTCCAGTATAAAGTATACTATGGGGTACTCTTCAGAAGGAAGTCACTTTGGGTGCAGGTGCTATGTGAGGAGTGGGGAATTACACTCCATATCCTCCCCAGTGAAGTAGTTACAAGATTTATTTGGAATTCTTCCATGTGGGAGATTTGCCTTCCCTCCCCACTTCATTTGTTCAGTCACTTATTTACATCAACCCTTGGTTGCTTATTTTACACTCTGGGTTATTCTCCAGTGCTACTTTGTTTATGTTGCTCAGATTGTTCCAGTTTGGGGCCCTGGGAGTTCTTTTAGTTGGTTTTGCATCCCTTCGACATAACCTCATTGTTGGGGGGCTTGTTTCCTAACATTTCCTGCTTGCCATTATAAGTTTCTTTAGGGTCCTCTTCTATATTCCTATCTCTCCTCTGCAATTATCTATTTCTTCAAGAAGTTCTGGTTTCTGAGGCTGGAGAATGGAATTACAAACCAGCAGCTGGGCTCAAGGTGTGCTCATTGTGACTGGGGTGCCATTTCTAGGACCTCTTGACTGACAGAGCAAGGAAATACACGCATGGCTAACGTGCACATAAACTTACCTGTAAGTTCCACACATAACCACCTGTATCTGTATTAAACCAAACACAAGTTCACACTGATTTCTCCTCTGCAAATCCACCAACCACATTGACCCTTCTAGACTTCACTCCTTGCTTTGCTGTAACCTGCAACAGTGAGAATCCTGCCTCCCTCCATCATCATCTGTTTTCTTAACCATTCAATCCTGATATACACTAGAGTTATTTCAGAATTTTTAATCCATGCTCCTTTTAGGGGGAAACACCCTGTGAACTAGAACGAAGTCCTCATGTTCAGCTATTTGGCCTTAGTATTGCCATCTCCATTACTTCCAAAGAGAGTCAGGTCAGCACCTTCATCCGCCAATTCCTTCCGTGAGGTTATTTTATATATTTGTGACAGATTCCTCTGTCACAGTCTGCATGTCTGCTTGGGAGCCTCTGACCTCCTATATACTTTTGAAAAATTGTACACATTAAGGTGGACTCATGCTCTAACATTCTATAGTTTAGACAAATGCCGTGTTATGAATCACCATTACTGTATTTTAAGAAATAGTTTTGAAGAGAGTGAAAAGATGGTGGACTGGTAGGCAGCATGATACAGAGCCTCTCTGAGAGACACAGCTCAGATGGCAGAATAGAACATCCTGGAGAGATCCAAACAGAAGGAGATGGATTCTTTCAACCCAGGAAGAAACTGAAGGGAAATGAGCTGCTCGAATATGAAGTCCTGGGGCTACCATTAGAGAAACTAAGATCGCCACCTAAATTCGTGCCAGAGATCGACCTGAGAGTCTGAACCCACGCTGATGCAACTGGCTCAAGTGGCCCGAGCGTGGAGCTGAGCCACCCTGCATGCAACTCGCCCAGAGGTGCAGTGGATTCACGCTGCATCTGCATTGAAGTCGGAGGTTGGGAGCCCAGTGGAGAACTGAGCCAGAGAGGGACCAGCGTTAACCTGTGGTGAGTGCTGGGAATAAGACCTCCCATGGGAAAGGGGTGACCAACTGGATGACATGTTGGAGTCAGGCAGGATGGGCCTGAACTCGGAATGGCAGTGACTTCAGTTGGTTACTCCCCTCCCAGAGCAGATTGGTGGGATCTGCTTGGCCTGGGTCACACCCCTGGCCAGGACCCAATAAGCTTTCCCAAACCAATTCCCGAAGTGCAGCACGCACTGATACAGTGAAGGCCTGTGAAGGTTGACTGGCCCAGAGGGGAGGAGCCAGCATATGCTGCTCCTGCCTGCACCTCAGTCTCTGACAGCAGACTGGAGAGGGCAGAAACCCCTAGCCTGCATGCTACAGAAGAACCAAAACCAACAAGAAAAGGGGCTGGGAACTATACTATAAACTTGTATGGAAGGAACCAAAAACATGATGAGAGAAAGAAATAAGAAAAAGCCCCCAGCCCTCAACCCTGAGAATATTGATCCAGAAGAGGTAAATACAGAAGAGATTGAGGGCAGCAAACATGCAACATCAAACATGACACCAGCGAACATAAGAGATATCTTTGGGACCCCATAAGCAAGCTCAAAACTGAAATATTAATTCAAGTTAAGCAAGATACAAGTAGATTAATAAAAGAAAGGCTAAGCACCTCTCAAGAAGACAGATGGAAAAATGGTGGGAGCACAAAAGAAGAGAAACGTTCAAGGAATAATATAAAGAAAACCTAGAAATACGTGAAGCAAATTCAAAGAGATTACTAAGAAACTAAAAACTCCATTGAAAGCTGGCAAAACTGCTTGAAAGAAACTAAGGATAAACTATCAAAACTTGAAGACAGGCTTGCAAAGTGTGATCATGAAAGTGTGATCTTAAAAATAACAAGGAAAGAGGCAGTAACAATACATAGGCTAAAAGATGACAAGAGGATCTATAACTTAAGAATAAAACATGAGAATGAAGAAGCAGGAGTCAAAACAGAGGAATTGCAAAGGCTATTCACAGAAATTATTAAGGAAAACTTCCCAAGCATAGAAAAAGGAAATGATATGCAGATGTATGAAGCATACAGAACTCCAGCCACCTACAACCCAAACAGAGCTACACCCAGACACATAATAATCAAGATCCCAGAAATTCAATATAAAAACAGAATATTAAAAGCCATCAGAGAAAAGAAACAAATCACCTATAAAAGAAAACCCATCAAAATCATGGCAGTCTTCTCAACACAGACCATCAAATCATGAAGAGCTTGGAGTGAAGTAATTTAAGCCCTGAAATAAAATAACCTCCAGCCCAGACTGATGTATCCTGCAAAACTCCCTCAAGAAATTAATGGAGAAGCAAGATGCTTCCATGACAAAGATGAACTTGGAGAATTTGTGCTCGCCAATCCAACCCTACAAAAAATGCTGAAGGACATTCTAGAGAGAGAAAAAAAGAATACGAGCATTTCAGGAACAGTGGCAGAGAGGCCTCAATGAACAGTGCAGACAGTGGAATGAAAGAGAAAAATAGACAACTAATGGCATAAAAATAGAATAGCAGAAATGAGGCAGAAAAGATTGGCTGTAATCTCTAACATAGATGGCCTTGATATACTAACAAAAAGAAACACAGGCAGAGTAGATCAGGAGATAGAGTCCATCAAGATGCTTTATATTGGAAACATAATTAACCTGAAAGAGGGTTTATGGACAGAAAGTCAAATATGGGAAAAACAATACTCTATGTGACAGGAAACCAGAGAGAAATAAGAGCAACTCAACCAGCACCTGCAGATAGGTTGAAAAGATAGGATACTTTTGTGCAGTAGAGAACTACTCAGCTATAATGAAGGAAAATCTTGAGACTTTTATAGGTAAAGGAATACAACTCAAGATCAAGCCCAGGAGTCAGAAGGTTCAGAACCAGCTAGGATAAATAGTAGGTTGCTTCCCCCAATCTAAAAAAGGAGGGAGTTAGTTAGTGGGACCCAAAATACGCAGTGTACCCTATGGGAGTAAAAGGAGAGGAATTGTCTAAAAAAGCAAGGCAGAGGATATTGTTAATAGGGTAACAAGATTTAAAATCTACATTATTCTCACCACTCTGCTTAGATGGACTATATCCTGTTCCAGTTTGTCTAATTACACTAGATTTGAGAGCACGGTCAGCTATCCCCAAAATAGCAGGACATATTATGTTAATCATCCTTAATTTCCTATCAACTTAATCTAATGCCCTGTATAACTTATACTGTCCTATTATGACTGATCTTATTTGAATCTGGCTTGTTAGATTGCTGTTTTGTATTGACTGACTTTATTCAAATCTGTTATGATTGATAGTATCAAGTCTAAGAGTATAGGCAACTACACTGAAAATGACAAGATTCACTAACATACCCACTCTGGTTTGATTATTACCTGCTTTTGAAGTCTTATAATGTCTCCAATGCTTTGTTATTATTAATATTGTTATATACTACTGAGAAATCATGGTAACCAATGTAGATCACCTTGTATTGAGGTTTTATATGACTTTTTCGTTTCAGGTTTCTCTAGGAATTTGTTTTGTCTTGTCTTGCTTTGTTTTGTTTTTCCCTCTAATACAGAAAGGATAGATATACATGTAGAGACTTATGCATGCATAGAACTTATAAAACAGTTTATGAGAACCAATTATGTAATGCATGATGAAATGAACTACTTTGAAGAAAAAGAGACACTACAGTACCCAGTGCTGATTCCATAGCATCATAATGTGAAATCCAGCAATACTATCATTCTTTGTTCAGAGTGATTTTAGCCTGTTTTGTTTTGTTTAAGTTCAACATACATAAAGATATGGACAGCTGTTTTGAAGAGAATGAGAGACACTATGACAGCCATTCTTGGCTTCCCTATTGTCTGGTCTTGAAGACCTGAAACGCCCTCCTCGTCCTGCTCAGATCAATTCCATACTGTGTTGTTTCGTGTGAATTCTCCATATGTAAAGATATGGACAACTATTTGGAAGAAAACAAGAGTCAATATGACAGATAGTGAATATCTCTGATTGTCTTTCTTTGACATTTATGTCTCTTATATTACTTTCTTGTGTTCGCTTTGTTCTGTTTTGTTGTGTTTAATTTGATCCTTTTGATATAATTGCATGTATGTTTAAGTGTGTAACATGGATGACCATATTACTGTTTTTGTTAGATTGTGGAGCAGAACTGTTAACAGTCTCACTGTTTGAATGTCTACTTCGTATGTTTTAATTTTGTAATTTGAACAACTATTTCCAAGATGTCAGTATATAATTTATCAAGTAATGATTTCTTAGTTTTTTTGTTCCTTTTTTCCTTGAAATTCTGTATTGTTACTACCCTTTATTCTGTTTTGTTTTGTTCCTCTTTAAATAAAATTTTAAAAAAATAGCTTCACTACCTTAAACAAAAAATCCCCTGGGCTTCACCTGTTCCACCCTCTTTTCTCCCCCAAGTTCCTGGCAACCACTGACTTGTTTCTTACCCCATAGTTGTGTCTTTTATAGAATGCCATAAAAATAGAAGCCCCCAGTATCCAGCCTTTTCAGACGAGCTTGCACGTTTTAATGGTGAGGTCGTGGTCAGCAGGAGATGCTGCTGAGTGGTAAATCAGCGAGGAAGAATGACGATTAGATTTGGTACCATGGAAGATGGTATTAGAGGAAGGATAAGAAGGTGTGAAATATTGTTTGGGAAGTGAAAAAACAAACACACCAGGGAAGGGAGCGTAAGCGTGCCTGGCAGTGGAGCTCCACTGGAGAATCTGTGGTTGCGAATTTCAAGGGTAATACTAAATATAGTGAAGGGCTAGGGCTGGGGAAAATATAGTAACTGTATGGTTTGAATCTTAACTGTCCCCAAAGCTCCCATGCTAAAGGCTTGGTCACCAGTCTGTGGTGCTGCTGGGAAGTGGTGAAACCCGTAGGAGGCAGAGCCCTGCCAGAGGAAGATAGGTCATTAGGGTGTGAGCCCTACAGGTGATGTCGGGACTTGGCCCTTTTCTCTCTCCTGCTTCCTGGCTGTTATGAGGTAAGCAGTTTTGTCCTATCGTGTATTCCCATCACGACGTGTCTACCTCGCCTTAGGTCCCCGAACAGTGAAGCCAGCCAACCATGGACTGCAACCTCAGAAACCATGAGCCAAAAATAAATCTTTTCTCCTTTGAAGTTGTTTTGTCACAGAGATGGAAAATTTGACTACAACAAAAACCAAGGTGAAAATGAACTGTGAAGAGGGAGCAATCACACAATTTAAAATTGCACTGGATATCAGTTTCACTTGCTTTGCATCAGAAAGCCCACATACTTAATTTCTTAACATGTCAAGCATTCACTTACTTCAGCACAATCTATGCAAAAGAGGATCGCAAGACAAAGTTAATAATTTCCTCCCGCTCTTTCACATGTACCACTGAGATGATGTATCAGTTCTCTGAAGAAACAGAACCAACACGAGGTTTATTTTAAGGAATTGGCTCACGCAACTGTGGGGGCTGGCAAGTCTGGCACTGGTAGGGGAGGCCAGCATTCTGAAACCCAGGCAGGATTTTGTGCTGCAGTCTTAAAGCAGAATTTCTTCTCTAGGAAACTTCAGGTTTTACTCTTAAGACTTTCAACTGATTGGAGCAGGTTCACCCATATTTTCCAGGGTAATCTTCCTTTACTTAATTTGAACTGGTTGGAGATGTTAATCTATCTACCAAATAAATACCTTGACAGTAACATCTAGATTCCTGCTTGATTAAATAAGTGAGTAGTATAGCCCTACCATGTTAACATAAGAGTACAATCACAGAACTGCAAATACAAGAAAGCTGTTGCAGCTCTCTGCCATTTCCGATGGATGGCAAATTTACAGCAGTCCCCTGCAAGCTCAGGGCAGCTGTTCCAAGATCTCCAGGGATGCCTGCAACCTTGGGTATTACCAAACCCTAGATACTGCATTTTTTCTTATTTACCCATAATTATGATAAAGGTTATGGTAAAGCGGCATAGTAAGAGATTAATAACAGTAATAAAGTAGAACAATTGTAACAGTACTGTAATAAAAATTATATGAATATGACTTCTACCTCAAAATCTCTTACTGCACTGTACCCACTCTTGCTGTTATGAAAATCTGAGATAATGCAATGCTTATGTGATGAGATGAAGTAAGGTGAATGGCATTGGCATTGTGACCCAATGTCAGGTTACCACGTAAGGGTTACGTCAGCACTGTAATGCGGTAGTGCTTATCTGGTGACCAAGATGGCTAAGCGACCAATGGGCCTGTACCCAGTGGTGGCAGACCTATGACACATGTGCTGCTGTTATCACTGAAAGCTCCAAATGTTTTTTCCATCCCTACAGGAGCCTATATGGCATGGATACACTGGACACAATGACTCACATATTGGATGGCATGGGATGAGATGCTGTAAGACTTTATCATACAGCCCCGAATGGTATACAACTAGAACCTCATGAATTGTTTATTTCTGGAACATCACATTTAGTTAACTGGGGTTAAATAAAGACTCAGAAAGTGACACCACGCATGGGTGGGGGGGGACGGGGAAACTACTTTAGATTCAGATTCGTTACGATATGAAAATATACCTGGATTTTACTTTTCTACCAGAATCTAGCTTTTCTTCAGTGTCATAAGGCATCCCCAAAGACAATCTCTGAAAAATTTTAAAATTGGTCAAGCTGATAAGAGTTTTTAAAGCATCCAAAGAGTGACAGCTATTAGCCACAGTATAGGCCAGGCCTAGCAGTTTCTGACAATAAAGCTGAATTTAGGGGTTTGCTATTTGAATGCTCAATGCCAGTGACTCAAGATTGAGGGAGGATGATATCACCAGACTCCAAAGGGAAAGCTGACCAAGACACAGAGCACAGCACAGAGAAGGAAAGCTCTACCCTTACCAGTCCTCAGCTCCTATGGGTATCGTACGTTGGCTACCAAACACAGAGGCAAGCCGCTGAAGTCCCATAGTGCTCCATGAAAGCTCAGTGCCTTGAGTTGTGCTTAATCTACTTACTTGTGTTAAAATGGATTGGAATCAACAATGAAAGATGTCCAATTAACTTGGGAATCACTTAAACCAGCTGTCTAGTCATTCTGCTAGGAGGCCTTCATAAGGAATGCATGTGTCCCGGGATTAAGATTCTGTGCTGTCTAGAAATTGCCTCGGGTAGGGAGGTGTCCATTGAAGGCCTCGTCCCGGGCATGACATACACTGGCCATGTCTGCCCCAGCCTCCTGAGGGTTAGGGAGAACTCTATTGTGTGCTACACACACCAGGGAGTGTTTAAACAGACAAACATACAAACAAAACACACCAAAAGAGGCAACAAAGATCTCCACTGAGACCCTTATAGCAAGTTCCTGAAATAAATTTTGGAAAGCAAACTCGTTGAGCATGCCTCTGGAGATAGACTGCACCTCCTGCTGTCTGGGGGGGCCGCCACCTCCTGCTCTGCTCAGCCTTGCTCCGGCTGGCTTCCCGAGCTCACTGGCTGATCCAGCAGTGTCCTCCACAGCAGATACATGGTCCCTCAGAGCGTGTGGCTTTCGGCTTGTCAGAAAGCAGTGTTAGGGCAAGCAGAAGACCAAACCAATGTGTGTTTTTTACTCTCTGGCTCTGGTGGCTATAGACTGATCAGGACAAACTGTTTTTCTAATTCTGGTTGTGGACAGTACTAGCACTTGTCATCAAAGGGCTGTTACACGTAACAGTCATCTGTTTATTCTTCTCCTCCCAGATGGTCTCCTCCTTCTCCTACTGTGTTCTTTGGGTAGAGTATCATAGTTCTTTAGTGTACACCAGGGACAGGCATATTTGCCAAGATCCAGAGATAAAACATCTTGGAAGAAAACCGAGAAAATGGGATAGCTACTGAAATTTCTGCTTCTTTTTATAACTACTTTTAGTCATTATCACTGGATTAAACACACATGCACGCACGCACACGCAAAACTGATTAGCTCTGGTTGTTATTCATTATTCTCCCACTTCTCGTTTCTAAAAAAAATCTGCATTACAAACAACTCTCCAGGATCTTATTCCAATCAACCCATCTCAAGTCCTACAATTAATATTCCTAATATAGCCACTATGCCATTCGATATTTCCTTCTTCCTCATCTTTCCTTGCTTTCATTTTTTCTTTGCCTTTCCTTTTTTCCCTTCTTTCCTCCCTCTCTTCTTTTCTCCTTCCCTTCCTTCTTCTTCTTCTTCTTCTTTTTTTTTAGCAATAGAACCAGTGCTGATGAATCACAGAAAGGGAGGCCAGCGCGGTTACCTGGGGAGTGAACTTGGCATTGTTCAAGGCAAGAGCTTCCCCTGCTCAGTAAAACTAGTGGCTTTGGTTAGCACAGGAAACACACAGTAAATTGTACCCACAAAGCAGCCATCAGCAATTTGCCTGGTGGGATCAGATAGCATGTGGCTGATAGGTCTCAGGAGATGAGGAACAAACAGCTGTGATGGATGAAGTGACTGCTATTGGCTGTGAGCTTGCCTTGAATATTTCACTGTGGACAGTAATCAATTACTCAGACCAGTAATAATACCAATCAAACACACTTCACACTTGTGCACTATCAACCCGAGGGCTGTGACCTGCCGTGTGGAAGGCGGAAAGTTGTGTGAGAAGTGATGCGTGAGGAACCACACGGTGGGGGAAACGGGCTTTTTCTCCCTTTGCATTAAAAGGATAGATGGATAAACTAGCCACTCACCTGACCTACATTCCAGTTTATTTTAAAACAAGCCATAGTCTTCCCGATCCTCAATCCCAGAAGGATGACTATTTGTAAACATTTTGGCATAAATAAGGTATCCTGGTCAGCAGTTTTTGTTTGCTTTTTTGTTTTTGCAAGCAAACAACCTCTAGGTTGTGGTTATGGTTATGGTACAGCAGGAAAACAGCTGCCCCACTGTTTCAGAACACCATCAGTCACCTTGGAGTCTGCTTGCTATGATGCCACTCCCTGTCAGGATGTTCCTGTGTCCTGAGGTGGGAGCACCATGTATCTTCACCCCAAGTCCAGTGTGCCTCGATCTAGAATGCTGTTCTTCCTGGTTTCCAGGAGAAGGTGGCAGGAGACAGTGAGGTTCTGTGTGTTTCATGCACAACTGGATATGTCCATTCCCTCTCTTCTAGGCGTCTGGTCTCTTTTTTCTCCCTTCATGCTCATCGTCATTTACAGTGTGATACAGCCGGGAATTCCTGGATGACACACAAAGCTGTACATCTGTGGGGTCAGGTGTCCCTGCCACTGGTGCCACTTTGTTCAGTGGCAATTTTCCCATGGAATGGTGACTCTGCCGTCATCACCATTTCAATGGACCTTCTGTCTTAACAGTAATGGGAAAGGCCTCATAAGAGTTGTTCCTTACTTCATTATTGAGGTTTGTTTTTTGCTACATTTTAGCCGTTGTTTCCGACCAGCATAGATTCTCTTTCCATGAGCTGGAAAGAAAAGTCTTAATTCATCAAAGACTTTAATTAAACTGCTATTTGCAAATCACTTTGGTTCTCCAGGTATCTTGTCTTAAACTGACACAAAACAGGGACAAAAAGCAGCAATGGAGAGCTTCCAGGAGAGTAGGAGTATTTTTTTGCCGGGGGTGGTGGCTACAGAATGTACATATTTGTTAAAACTGAAACTGGGCACTTAGGATTGGTGCATTCGAAAGTTTTATCTCAATCAAGTCAAGACAAAAACTCTTGTTAATAAGCAATTCCCAAACGACACATGAGATCACTCACTGGATTCAGAAATGAGATGAAACATAGCCTTCTCTCACGCCTGCTACACAGAGGGGCGATCGGTTCACATTCCGTAGACTCACCCTGCACCCACTGGTGATCTGCAGTTTAGGACTGAAGCGAGCTGTTCAAACCTGCTCCTTCTTTGGCTGCCCCTCGGAGGCAGCTGCTCGGTGCAGATTTATTAAACTGCAGGTCACCTCTATTGGTAATACTGGTCCTTGTCAACAGTTAATGAATTCTGTTCATTAGAGGGCATAATCCAAAGACAGGACTCTGAAGGGGACAGATGCAGGAATCTCAGCCAAGGATACAAATCTCCCAAAGGCACTGCTTCCCACAAAATACCACTGTGAATGGGTTCATTCCTGATCTATGGTCCAGACTATCCCTAATAACAAGCACCACCTTACTTACGGGCCTTGTGGGAATTAATGAAATCATGAGGTCCCTGAAGCAATGTCTAGAGGGGCCACCAGGGGAATCAGAACCATCACCCTGCCACGGGCATTGAACAGGCATTGAAACAGGAAGCTGTCTTCTCGTTGCTCTTTCTTCGTCTCCTGTCATAACTAGCATGTAAACCTGGACAAAGTTTGCACTGGTGTCTGACTTCCCGGCTGAGCCCTCACTGTGGGAAGTTGTTACCAATGGTCCATGAATCTGGGCTCCCTGTGAAACCCAGATACCTTGTCTTGTTTCTATCCCAGCAGCAGTGCCAAGCGATTTGGGGTGAGTTTTCTCCTGCTAAAGGTGATACATATTCTGGATGCTGTTTTTATCCAGGGGCTTTCATCAGGCTACTTTTATCTTCTGGAAGTCAATGGCAAAGGCTTCGCCATGGAATGAGTGAATATGTTAACGCACTATAGCTATGAGCTTGGCTTCCTAATAATTTTGTCCGTTTATCACCTGCCTTTTGCACTGCTGCTACCTCCCCCCACCATGTATTCACCTCCAGAATAATTTAAATATTAAGAATGTTTAAAGCAAATTGATAAACAAAAGAAACCAGTTAGGGTTGTAAGAAATAGGACAGAATCAGAAAAAAAAAATCTTTCATGTTCTTATTGTGTTCACATTTTCTATAGCCTTGGTGATTACAGAAAGCCTTGTTTTCTCGTTATCCTATCAATATTGAAATCGCAGAGTAGTGTTATTCAACTGCCTATTTCTTCATTCAGTTCTGTCAGTTTCTGTTTTACGTATCTGGAGGCTCTGTTGTTAGCTGAATATACTTTTATAGCTGGTATATATTTTGGATACATTAATCTTCTGGTCACAATGAAATATCAGTAACAATCATGAAATACCCTTTTACCCTTACTAACAGTTTTTAAAATATGCTTGGTTGATGTTAATGTTATTTGAATAATAGGTGAGTTTCTATTGTTTTACTTATATACTATTTTCAAGTTAAATCTAAAGTGTGTTTCTCATGGACAGCACATAGTTGGATCTTACTTTGATTTATCCAGTTTGACAATCTCAGACTTTTGCTTGAGGTGTTTAGACCAGTCATAAGAAATGCATTACGGATAAAACTGAATTTACATGGGCCTTTTTTTTTTCCTGTGGTAGTGCTGGGGGATCAAACCCAGAATCTTGTGCATTCTAGGCAAGCGGATAAAACTGAATTTACATGGGCCTTTTTTTTTCTGTGGTAGTGCTGGGGGATCAAACCCAGAATCTTGTGCATTCTAGGCAAGCGCTCTATCAATGAACCACACCGCTATCTTTTTTGTCCCTTTCTTCCTCCTTTATTGTGTTCTGTATTAAATTTTATCTGGTATATCAATTTACATTCTTTTTGATTTATTAGTTATTTTTTGTGGTTACTCTAGGAGTTATAATATGCATTTTAAATTATCACATCCTATTACGGATTCATATTAAATTCTAGTAATTAAAGAAATTTTGCTGCCATACAGGTTCATTGCTTCCCATTCATATATATATATATACTTGGTACCTTGGGAAGATAGGTACCAAAGTAAGACCCAACTATGTGCTGTCCCATTCATATATATATATATATTCAACAGTATAGTATTGTGGATTTTGCTGTATAGTTTTGTTATTTTAAAGACGGTACCAATAAATTTAAAAAACCCTATGTCTCTAGAGTAATTTACATTAACATATATATTTACCATTTCTAGTGTTCATTTCTTCTTGTGGCTTGGTATTATCTGGAGTCATATTCTTTTGGTTGTGAGGATTTCTTTTAGAATTTTTTATGAGAAAGCTGTACAAGTAACAAATTCATTCTCTATCATCACAGATGTCTTAATTCTTCCTTCAGCTTTTTTTTTTTTTAACCTAGGATATTTTTGCTGGGTATAGAACTCTTAGCTGATAACATTTTTCTTCTAGTATTCATAATGTCATTTCATTCCTTTCTGGTACCTGTTCTTTTTTTTTTTTTTCAAAGTCCACCATCTGTCATATTCATGCTCTCTGTATGGGGAGAGCCATTTTTCTTTTGGTGCTTCCAAGATTTTGCCTTTTTCTTTCAACAATTTTACTATAATGTGTGTGAATATTAATCTTACTTGAAATTACTTATGCTTTATAATATGTACATTAAGAATTTGCATCCAGCTTTGAGAGTTTGACTGCATTTCTTCAGCTATCTTTCTGCTCTTATCTCTCCTCTCATCCTGGGATTCTGTTACCTATAGTTGGCATGCTTGACATTGCTCCACAGGTCTATGATGCTCTGCTTAGGTTTCTTCAGTCTTCTGCTTGTTTTGTCCTCAAACTGGATAACTATGTGGATTTATCAAGTTCATTGATTCTTCTGTGATACTGAATTGCTGTTGGGCTTCTCTAATGAATTTTTATTTAAATTTTTTCTTGTATTTTAGACTCCAGAATTTGTCTAATTTTATTTTATTTTTTTCTATGTTTATTAGGACGTGTTTGCTGTACACAATGCCTGAATTCTTCATGGGGAGTTACTGTTGTACAAAATGCACCTTTTTGCTTTTCCTTGCCCTCTCTTTCCCTCCCTGTTAAGCTCCCCTTCCTTTTTTTTTTGGTAGTGGAAATCAAACTGAGGACCTTGCACTTGCCAAGCAGGCATTGTGCCATACTGAGCTACATCCCAGACCTCCCCCTTCCCATTTGCACAGGATCTATCTATTTCATAATATCTAGCTTTCATTTTGCTCTTTAAATTACTTATACTTTGAATTTCTCATATAAAACAAACCATGCAATATTTGTGCTTTTGTGTCTGATTTATTTTCTCTTTTATTTTTAAAGTAACTTATTTTATTGAGTTTCTTTGTTGATTCATCATTGCTATACTTCCACAAGTGCTTTAAACATAGTTTCTCCTAGTTGTTCTCTGTAGTTGGTCCTCCATATTACATTTATTTTATAATAGTTATTTTGAAATCTTTGTACATAAATCTAACATCGGGGGACACTTAGCGACAGTTTCTACTGACTTGCTTTTATTCCTAAGGGTGGATCATAGTTTCTTCTTTCTTTGCATAACTTATAAATTGTGTTGTAAATGAACATTAAAGATATATTGTAGCAATTCTGGGTTTCTGATATTTCCCCCAAAGGTTGCTAATGTTTCTTTATTTCTTTAGCTACTTGCCTGAATTACTTCTGTGAAATCTATCTCCCTGGCAGTATGAGGTCACAGATGTCTCTTCTCATTTAAAAAAAAAAATCCTGTTTTTCTTTTAATCTCAGCTTCCTACCTGCCACCCATATGTCTGCACAGCTTAATGATTGGCCAGTGTCTGAGCAGTGACTGAGATCAAACAACCTTCCATCCTCTGCTGCTAGGTGCACTTGAGTAAAGGAACACACTCAAAGTTCAGGTTTTTTCAACTGATCTCAGATTTTGCTTTCCCCGGGGCCCTTTCTGCATCTTCTTCATGCATGTGCTCAGCTTCAGCACTCATGGGGAGCACACATAGTCTGGTTCCCTCCATCTTCTGCTATATATGTAGGACACCTCCTCTAGGATCATACTTGCTGCAGCATCAAGGTAACAGGGGCAGTAGGCATTCCCCGTCGGCCGTCAGGGTGAGCCCCTTTGGGGGCAGCGGCAACCTGCTCATCCTTCTAGCCTGTGGGTTCTTCCACTGGAGAATTCCATGTCAAACATGCTAGGTGAGGGCTGAGAGCTCCACAGATGCCTGCTTCTTTGACAAAAGTGTAATAGTTTTCCTAGCAAAAACACCTCTCTTCTGTTTGTATGCTTTCATTCAATTTCCTGAGCACTGAAATGGTTGCCAATCATTTTGTTTGTCTTGTGCTTGCTTTCTTAAAGATAGCACTTACTGACTTCTCTGCTTGGCCATAGCTGCAAATGGCACCCCAGAGTTTATTTTTATATGTTATGGACACTACAAAGAAATTTGGCACTCTAGATTTGTTTATGATGTCAAATAGTATGCAGTTTATTGTAGGTGATTAAAATATTTTCCAAGTGAATAAGATCCAACTTGAAATATGCATTGTTTTCTTATAAAGGAATAGAGGCACAATTAATAAAGATTTTAGTCAAACCATTTGGGGGTCAGTTTGGTATATATTTAGCAGGAACTCGATAAATTATCCTTGATATATAGACATGCATTACTATATGTATTTTGAGTAGAAAATGTGCTTATTTTCCCCTATTTTTCTATTTCTGTTTGCTGGCTTTCATCAAGTATGTATCCCACTTACCATATGTATAGATTTAACAGCCATTAAAAAAAATCTATCCTAAAGAACACACAATCATAGCTACACAGAAACTGTGGTATGATCTTCCCTTTGAATGTCATGATAGGTCTTCCAGGTAATCTCAAGCAAGTATCAAATTGAGATGTTGCTAATGTTAAACCATGATACCATTTGATTAGTACGTAAGAATTTTCACGGTCATCTTCATTTACCTCAGTAAAGAATGTTCACTACTTTCATGGCTCTTTATTGCTATATGATGGAAGTGATGAGCTAAAAAGTGCCAGCAAAGCAGCAGGAGATCCATAACTCCTCTTCCCTATTCCTGACAGAGAAAAAAAGAAACCCATAACACGGCATTTCCTATGGCACAATGCAACCTGGGGATAAGAAGAGCTTTGCCAGCATCAACTAAAACTCACCTCAGCTGGTGGAGTTAAAAATCAATACTAGCTCTTAAAGGAACATAAATGTATTTGCCTGAGATCATGTTACAAACTGGTACAACAACCAGAAAAAATGGCCCAGAATGCTTGTCCTTTAATCATTACACCCTAGTCTCCCTCTACTTACATGAAAACCAAACTATAGGGCCAGTTACCCAGACCTTTATTCCAGTCCTGCTTCTGCTCTTCTCGCAGAAGAATGGTGGTATGGAAGAGAAGAAAGATTGGTTCAGTGATCTTGCTGTGTTAATAACACACTCAATGGAAGCAGAACAAAGGATTAGAAAAGATTTAGCTTTCCTTCTCTTCAAATGCAATCCAAGTATGATCAAAGAACCACATCTCAAATGAACTAACAAAACATAGATTGATTTTGCTGTTTTGGCCCAGAATGGAATAGATGTGTGTTAAATTTGCAACATACTACTCCAATTTTCTCCATGAGCAGTTGCAGTCTTATCCCCCATCAGTTTTTACCACGTTAAAACACATCCGTGGAGCTTCTCGTAATGAAGCCAGTTAGAAGGTTTCAAACGGCTTTCTTACTGGGGATGCTATCCCATCCATCCTAGTGACTGTTCAATACTCAGTTCAGGCGGGGCAGGAGCTGGCATTTTAATTCCAGAGAAAGGACAACCAGGAGCTTAAAAGATGCCCCTCCCAGGACTCCAAGTTAGCAAGGAGCAAGAGAAAAAAGTCAAAGTTGCTTCCGTCAGTACAGTGCTGTTTCTGACCTACTAAGCTACCCTTCTTCTAGGGCATCACTTTATATAAGAAACGGGTCAATTTAAAGGTGACAGTGGACCACAGGAATACTCCTCACCTCTCTGCACATGCATACACACACGTACCTCAATTCTTCAGAAGTTTTATTTTGCATATTAGTTAATCCAACAGTGTTTCCCAGTGTATCCAGGTGATTTTGTGAAAAGCACGAGTCTCCACATAATGTAACTACTTGGATAATAAAGTATGTGTCTGCTTCACAGAAATTTATTAATTTTTTTATATTCTTGGCCTATCCTACACTGTTGTTTACTTTTCCTTTTCAAAAAACAATAAAACAAGGTTCACACCTGTACCATCATGCCTTTTTCAAAGCAACATGGAAAGATGGATCTTATTCAAAGGAACAGGTATTTTTAATTGACAAAATTGTGTGTACTTACAATATACAGTATGAGGTACAGCTTAGGTTTTCCTGTACTACACTAGGTTAGGTGCATTTAGAAATGATACTAGCATCTTTCCTTGGCAATATTAAATCTGAGGAAAATTCTAGAATGAACTCTAAGAGTTCTAGACATACTAGGAGAGAAGGACTTATTGAAAATGAAATGTATTACCTCATATATTTATTACTTTTTGTGCTAAGAATACTTAAAATCTACTGTTAGAAATTTTAAAGTATATGTTGTGTATTTCTTTGATTTTGCTGTACCTAGTAGAAGAACAACTATTGTGAAGACAACGAG
>PVJX010008168.1:32434-67127 GCA_004027295.1 Dolichotis patagonum | reverse complement strand
TCCATCCACTCATCCACCCATTCTATCATCCATCCATCCATCCATTCATCCACTCATCCACCCATTCTATCCATCCATCCATCCATTCATCCACCCATTTCATCCATCCATCCATTCATCCACCCATTCTATCCATCCATCTATCCATCCATCCATCCATCCATGCACCTATTCCATCCATCCACCCATCCATTCATCCATCCATTTGTCCATCCCATTCCACTCATCCATCCATCTGTCCATCCATCCGTCCATCCATCTGTCCTTACAGGACCTGCTGGGTACCAGACACTGTGCTGGTCTTACAGGCATGTAAAAAGGAATCAGAGATGTGCTTCTCATTAATCCACATAATGGACTAAACACGGCCCAAGGACTGGACTGGAAGAGCAAGGTGTGGCCAGGTGGGGCCACAGGACAGAGACCACGAGCAGGCGGATGCTGTGTAATTGAGGGATGGCAGTTCTGGGAAGGGACAGGGACAGTGGGCAGGAGCCACCTTCTACTTTCTGTGCCCACAGCATGCTGGCCACCGAGGAATCCAGCAGGACAGGCAGAAAGGCTGCAGGATGGCAGGGCCACCTGCTCCCGAGGCTGGGACCAGGGGAAGGAGAGGTGGGGAGGCAGCTGCCCTCCCAGCTGGGCCTGGGGCTGACAAGGTGCAGGGACAAGCCAGCCTGACTCCCACAGACGGGAGAGGACGCGGGGTTTGGGAGGCAGCCTGGTGTCTTCAGGCTCAGCCCTGAAGTGGCAGTTGTCATTGTCACTTGCTCTCTCATGCATCCCACTGACCAGCTCTTTCCTGCCCTGAATTAGCTGCAGGGCAGGACAAGGACCCAGCCCAGGGAGCCATCCACACTGGAGAGCCACCAGCAGCTCACCGCGGAGGCACAGTCCCGAGTCCGTGCCTGAGAAGGCTCCCGGGGGATGAGCCCCGTCACCTCACAGAGAGAGGTGAGTGCAGGGAGAGGGTGACTGGCACCGGAGCAGACAAGGCGGGGCTGGGCGCTGGGGGCAGGAGGCCCCACCACAGGGCTCTGCGGGCCGGGGAGGGAGGGTGTGGCCAGCTTATCAGAGGGTCGCGCCCAGGAGAGGAGGCTGAGAGTCTGCTCGGAGAGCTGGGGATAAGCTGATGACAGCTGTGGACTCACTGGGGGGGGGGGGGATAGGCAGTGACCACCGAGGGGCAGGTTAATTAACTTTAGGGCAGGAAAGGTTGTAGGCGGAGGGAAATGCAGGCTCGAGCACCGCGTGAGCTGGCCAGAGTCGCATTCACCTGTTGTGACAGTAATGTCACCACGGGGCGCTGACTAAATGAAAGCCGTGGGAGAGGCGTGGAGCCAGGTGGGGACGTGGAGGGGTTGCTGAGCACCGGGGCGTGAGCTCAGCTCTCCCCTCCTGTGCTGGGAAGTCAGCTGGTAAAACCCAAACCGAGGACTCGAGAGTGCCTATTCTAGCGTGCGGAGACAGGGACAGGGACGGGACGGCAAGCAGGACAAGGTGAGAGCAGGCCGGAGGGGGCAGGGGCAGCCGCTTGCTCTTTGTAAGTCCACAAAGAACTGTTGGACTTCTAAAAATGTGTTGGGGGGTCCCAGGTGTGGTGGCATACGCCTGTCATCCCAGTGCTCTGGGAGGCTGAAGCAGGAGGGTTACAGGTTCAAGCTTAGCCTGGGCAACTTAGTGGTTTATCGAGACTGTGTCTCAAGGGTAGAGAATAAAACACAGACGGCCTGGAGATGTAGCTCAGCGCAAAGGCGGTGCTGACCGCTGGGGTCAGCTGTTACCTGGGGGGAGCCGGGGTCAGCTGTTACCTGGGGTCAGCTGTTACCTGGGGGGAGCCGGGGTCAGCTGTTACCTGGGGTCAGCTGTTACCTGGGGGGAGGACCCCAGCGCTGCTCCCTTGCTGTCCGGCAGGGCTGAAGGGGTGAGCCCTTCCTCCTTCCTCAGCCCTGGGGTGCCCCCAACAGCCTGCCCGGGGCTTATGTACAGGGCAGCCTACAGGGGATACAGGGGCTCCCCCTCCTCAGGGTTGGGGTGCGTCCACCTCAGCCTGGCTGCATGCCGAGCCCCTCCCTCCGGGGCAGCCCAAGCCCAGCCTGGCTTTTCCTCTTGGGCGGAGGAGGCAGCCCCGGGACCCCTGTGGCCGGGCGGCTGGACCCAGCCTCTGCCCTGTGGTCTGCCCGGCTCCCACCTCCCCGCATGCCTCCGAGCCCAGCTGAGGCTGCCAGGACCCTGTCTGCTCGAGGCAGAGGAGCCAGGCCCGCAGGAGCTGCACCTTCACAGCGGCAGACGCCGTCTCAGTGCCAGGCGGTGTGCTGTGTCACTTGGTCCTTTCAAGGCCTCTAAGGTGCCTGTGACGGCCCCGTCCTGCAGAACCGGAGCATGAGGCCCAGGCGTGCATGGAATCCAAGGCCACCCGGCCGGGAAGTCAGGGCTCCCAGAACCTGGGGTTCAGATCCACAGCCCCTGCTGGCTGTGCAGCGGACTCCGTGCCACCCCTGCCAAGGCCCCCGGGTCCCCATCCAGGCCAGTTCCTCCATCCCGATAGGTCCCTGCTGCCCCCAGGTACAGCCACCTCCTCCAGGAAGCCCCAGGGACTGCAGAGGGCGCCTCTCTCAACTAACTGGGATCATGGCCTGGCTTGCAAGGTGGGCTGTGATGTGGACGGTTGGGGACTGCTTCTGCTGCCCCCTCCCCTGCTGACCAGGCTCTGGACAATGACCTGAGCCCCACTTCAGAGCCTAGCAGGGTCCCAAGTCTGCACATGGGAGGGAGGACAGGCAGCACCCTCGGTGTGTGTGTGTGCATGTGACACTTCTGCCCTGCCCAGGGCACACCAGCGTCCCGTGGGGTCTCACCAGGGCTGAGAGAGCCTGCGGGCCTGAGACAGGCGGCCCTGGCCTGTCCCCACTCCTACTCGGGAGTAAATAAACACGCTTGTCCCTGTTAAATTTCATCTCGCTAGATCCACCCCATTGCTCCGCCCGTCAGCTCCTCTTTGGGTCCTCGCTCTGTCACCTGGTATGGTCCTCCTAGTCCCCCAGGCACGTGGCATCTGCTGATGAGATGAAGCACACGGGGAGTGCTGGCCCCAGAGGAAGCCCCTGCCCGTCTGGGCGTGCGCCCCTGTGCACTGCCCGCCCTCCCCACCCTGGGCACCTGCACCCAACAGTTGTGTGCCAGTGTCACTGGGGCACGGAACACTCTGGGGGCAGCCATGCCACCTCCCGTCTGCAGCCTGCTGTTTCCACACCCTGGGACCCGGGTGTGCCCTGCTGGTTTCTTCCACCAGCCCAGCCTGGGGTTGAGCTGCCAGTGACGGGGCGCCTCGCTCTGCCAGGCCTCCTGGGCCTCCTCTGCCCCATGGCGGCTCGGACGCATCTGGGTGTCTCTCCGCAGGTGAAGACCTCCTTGCCCACGTGCCGCTGGGCACCACGTCGCTGATCCTTCCCTTGTCTTGTGGTGACCACATGGTGGGGCGTAGGCTGGGAAACCCCTCCAGCCACTGCCCTGTCCCTGCACAAAGCTGAGCAGAGCCAGTCCCTGGCCCGGGGCGACCTTCAGGACTGTCCCAGCCTGTGCCTAGCCCCAGGCACCCGATGTGGGCATCGGGGTATTCAGCCTGCTCTCTGCCTTCCCCATGCAGTGGGGGCGTCTGTCCTTTCCTGGGGCAGAGGCGGGGAGGGATGGCGGAAGCTGTGGTGACACAGGAGCCTAGCTCTGTGGTGGTCGGTGACACTGTGGGCGGAGGGTGGGAGAGGCGGGGGTCCTGCTCCATATCCTCGCTTGGGGACCCAGGCTGAGCAGGCAGCCCCAGCAGCAGCACCACACCCTGGCCAGAGAGAGGCCATGGTGAGCCTTTGCCCGCCCTGTCTAGAAGCGCCATCTGTCACTTCCATTCCATGTTTGTCACTTCCCTTCCCTGTCATTGATTAAGTGTCCTAGGGCTGTGCCTAGTTTCAAAGGGGACAGCGAGTCTCACCTCGTGCCAGCATTTAGCAGAAGGCCTCGGTGACTACCTGTGCCCTGGCCATCTCCGTGCCATGGGGCCACCTGAGTCCTGTGGAGCAGATAAGGCTGCTGACAGCTGGTGGAGACCTCTGCCTGGCTGCTGGGTCCAGGTCCATTTCTCAGCTGTGACACCCTGCGGGGACCCTGTTGGATGTCACCTCTGAGGGGAGCAGCGAGTTTTACCTGTGAACTCTTGGTGCCCTCTTTGTGTCTTCTTATGAGTTTTAAACTATTGCCAATGGAAAGGTTGTAATAAAAATACAAACTTAGCGGCTTTTTTTTTTTTTTTGGTCTTTGTGAGACAGGGTCTCACTAAGCAGTTCAGGCTGGCCTTGGGCTCCCTTCGTAGCTCAGGCTGGTTTTGAATTTGTAACAATCCTCCTGCCTCAGCCTCCCGAGTGCTGGGATTATAGGCATGCACCACCAAGCATTGCAACTTTAGTGGTTTAAAACAACCCGTTTATTTTCCAATTTTACCATCTGGGCAGGGCTTGGCTGGAGGCCTAACTGCATGGACTGAGCTGCTACAGGTGGCTTCTGTCACACATCTGCTGTGTCACCCGGGACCCTGGAGGTGCTTGAGGCCTGGCCAACCGCCTCTCCCCACAAGGGCCGTCACCTACGGTGCTGACTCTTTCCCTGGTGGCTCAGGGCCGAAGAAGGCGGAAATAGAAGCAGCAAAGCTTCTCGAGGGCTCAGGTGAGGACCAGCAGGTGTCCTTATGGCCACATCCCACTGGTCAGAGTGGTCACAGGACCAGGCCAGACTCAAGGTTCCGGAAAGAGGAGACAGGATCAGGTGACATCTTCGACCTGTTGCCGTGGCCAGCATGTCAGAGGCTGCCGGGGTCGCTCTGTGGACCTGTGGGCTGGGTCTGAGTCCAGGGTCGTGGAGGGACCAGCCCGAGCCCTGCCACAGCGCCTGGCTCCCTGGGCAGGGCCTCCTTGCTGGCCTGGCGTAGCCGCCAGATTTTGTTTTGCACGCTGGTGTTTGCAATCAAAAAGTTCAGCGGTCCTTCCAGTGTGCTCCAATTAGTCCCCATGAAAACCAAATCATTTCATTTGCAGAGAAGGGCTTAATTGCAAGGGGAACGAGGCAAAGGGAATTCTGTTGCCTGTTTTCATTGAAGAAAATTACTGTACTTTCCCCTGTCTCCTTCCGAAATAGAAGCAGCTTCGAAGCGGGGCTGTAATCACAGTGGTACCTCCTCTGCCCACGCTCCTCACAGCCTGCGGCTCAGCTCTGCCCTGTGCCTGAGGCCCTCCGCAGGCCACGCTTGCGCACATGTGTAGCCTGGGAGGCCCTGCCCGGCCTGGGTGGGGAGCACTTCTGTGGTCTGCAAAGCAGAGGAGTTGCATCACACCTCTGCAGGGCTGGGTCGCCCTGCATTTCATGCAGGCCATTGGCCACGAGCCAGACCGGGCCGTGGGCAGGGAGAAACCTCCCGTGGCTCTTCTTAGAGCCCAGGAAAGCCTGCTCCAGGGCTCCCCTGCCAGGGCGGCGAGGCTGCATGTAATGGAGGCCTCCTGAGTCTTCCCAGGCCCTGGGCTTGTCTGCCAGGGGCAGGGTGTGACCTGGCCTTCTCCGTGGCTTCTCCCAGTACTTGGGGAACTGGGTATGGGTTGGGTGAACCCCACACACTGCACCTGTGGAGGTGGCCCAGCCTGGGCCTCTCTGTGGCTGGCGTGGAGCTGTTGTTTCCTGGGTACCCGGAACTGGACCCTCCAGGAGGCAGCTGCCGGATGGTGCCTGCTGCCAGGCAGTGCATGTGATGGGACCCTTGGCAGGTCAGAGGGTGGGGGTCACCCTGGTCACTCAGGTTAAAAAGGCAAAAATAAAACCAGAGCAAGTGTGACCAGAAAACAGGAATTCAGGCCTTGGACTCTCCATGCCTGGTTCTCCTCCTGAGAGGGGAGTTTACATTCATTCACTTAATATTGACCGAATGCCTGCTGTGTGCCAGGCACTGCCTGAGATTGGGTATTGGGCAGAGAAAGGATCAGATGGATCCCTGCCCTGGGGGAGCGGAGGGAGGCTGGGGCAGAGGTGGGGACACAGTGCAGTGAGGAAGCCAAGGTCCGGGGGGGAAAGAGGAAGCGGAGTCTCAGATGATGTGGGGGTGAGTGTGCAAGTTGTCACCTGCTGGCGAATCTGGCCATTTCTTGCTTTGCCACTCTTTGCTCCAAGGATAGAGTGATATGCCAAGAGTCCCGAAAGACAGAGCCAGTCCTGAGGAGCTGAGCCCCGTTGCTCCCACAGCCTGGGCGCTGTGCTGGGGACATGGAGGTGCTGGGTGGCAAGATGCCCGAAGTTGTCCCTGGTGTATTGTGGGCCACTTCCTCCAGAATCCTTACCACTAGGCTGTCTTTGGGGATGGAGGTGGGGAGCTGCGCCAGCTGCCCCGGCAGGGCGGCTCCGGAACAGCTGGGTGTCGCAGCCACCCCCGCCCCTTCTCTTTGGGGGACGGAGTCCACACATGTGCGTCAGCAAAGGGAATTTTTGAGGCTCAAAGTCAATGGTGCATTAATTACAGGGAACAGCTGCTGCTGCAGCCCTCATGATGAGTGACAAACGGCCGTGTTTACTCTCCTCCTTGCCTCCTGGGCGGGCGGATGTCCACAGCTGAGATTTGTGGGCTACGGCCTCTGTCCTCACCCCACAGACTTGCTTTATTGGCTCCCACCATGGCCCACGAGGGCTGTTTGTCAGGGGGAGGACAGGGCTATGGCCCAGGCAGCGCTCAGAAGGGCTTTGGGCAGAGCCACCAAAACATCCCAGCACCCAGGTCACTCCTAACCCCTCCTCGGACAGAACCTGCCGGTCTGTGCCATCCCCAGAGCCACTGAAACGCCTGGCACAGGCCCAGAGCCGAGCCGAAGTCTCCATGGCTCCCGGCAAGGCTGGGCCCCTGGCTGTGGCACCCAGGCCTGGCCACGTGCTTCTCCTCCAGGTCTCTCTGGCTCTGTGGAGCACTGCGCGAGCACCCCCCAACCCGCACCGGGCAGGACAGGCGAGGCAAGGTCCCTGCTGTGAGTCCAGGAGGGGGCGGAATCCTGTCACCTCCCAGCCTCCATCGGATGTGGGCAGAGCAGGGCGTGTGAGCCAGTGGGCACACACAGGTGAGCTGGGTGTCCTCCAGGTGGCCGTGACCCGCCACAGCCCAGGAGGCAGACTAGAGGGTGCCTCACCCCCAGGGTGCCCGGCCTTGGGAGCCCCATCTGCCTCCTGACACCAAGCTCAGATGCCCACAGCTTCCAGGAAGACCCTGTGCCACCAGATGGACCACATGTGGTCTTAATGGCTGGGCCCGGAGAGAAGCAGCCACGTCCTTAGGGATCATGGTCTGCCGCTGGGAAGCCCATCCAAGCTCGCTGTACCCCACTCCGTCTCCCCTCCTGGGAGGAGGTGGGGCACAGACCAGCATGGGGGAGTGCAGCCGGAGGAAAAGGTGTTGCGACCCCACTCCCGGCTCCCACGGAGCCCACCCCACGCCAGTCCGTGTGGGGGACCGGTGACCCGCAGTGCCTCCGGGGGAAGTGAGCAGCACGGATGAGACAAGTGTTTTTAATAAATAGTTTATTTATCCAGTTTCCACCCTGCTCTAGCGCCTGTCATGGTGTCGCACCCTGGCTGGGCCTGGTGATGAGAACAGGGCCGGTGCCCGGGCTCCGGCCCCGCCGAGCATCCGGACACACAGGAAATGAGAGTATTGCTCGATGGGGGAGACCAGCGTTTTATTAGGGGGACAGAAACACCGGTGAACACAGAGCCTGCGGTCGTAGTCTTCCGCGCCGCCCGAGGCCGGGGCGCAGCGCTCCCGGCGGCCCGCAGGGGGCAGTGTGCGGCCGCCGCCCCGCCCGGCTGTGGCCGGTGGACGAGGAGGTCGCAGTAAAACGCGGTGGCTCCGCTCCAGAAGCGACAGGTGCTCAGCCCCGCGCCCTGGAAGCTGCGTCTATTTGCCTCCACCCGGTGCCCGGCTGCAGGTCTGGCCGGCAGCCCACGGAGGCCTGGCCCCTTCTGACTCCTAGTCTCGTCCGCCTTAGGACCAACGCGCCCGCCCCGCCGAGGTCACGTTTCTCGCCTACTCTTGAGATCCCAGCTAGTCCCGAAGGCACATGGACCAAGCCACTCCCGTCCCTGCTGCCCCAACCCGCGCCCCTGCCCCACCTCCCAGGCTGGGCGGCTGCCGCCCCTGGCGGCCGGGCCGGTCCCGCAGCTGCTGCCCTGCGTCCTTCCGTCCGCGGAGGGCAAACCCTTCTCCCCTCTTCCGCCGGCAATCCGGGCGCAGGGCACAGGCTGCACCGGCTGCACCGGCTTCCCACCCTCGGGGCAGCGGCTCCCCTCCGCGGCCGGCAGGGGGCGCAGTCAAGGCAAGTGTGAATGCAGCACCGCGGTCGGGCCCGGCCCCGTGTAACTACCGCTCCGAGTCCGAGAAGGAGGAGGGCTTAGTCCATCGCCACACCAGCATGTCCTCCCCGGCCACGCGGTGCGACTCCGTCTGGATCCGGGACTCGTTGGAGGCCAGGAACTCCACGGCGCGGTCCCACACCCGCTTCATGCGCCTCCTGCAACGAAAGCAGGGCTCGGCAGAGCGGGGCACCACCGAGGGGGGAGCTGCGGGGTGCGAACCCGACAGCTTCCGAGGACCGTGGCTTCCAGAGCCAGGGAAAGCGTTCCTCGGCCTCCGCCCCGAAGCCTTCCACAGGCCGGGGGGCTGGGGGCTGAATGTGGGGGTGTGCTGGGCCTCTGATCTGCAGCTGCCCTGCCGGGGGATCCCCTGCGCTGCCAACTGCCTCCCGGCGTCTCCTGTGGGACAATTACAGCGCAGCTACGCGCTGCGGGTTCAGTGGGCAGCACCTCGCGGGCCGGGATGAGCGAAGCATCCGACTGGAAACCCAGGCCTAGGAAGCAGAGCCGTGGGGGGCCGCGTCCAAGCCCGGAGCCAGACAGCGCTGCCCCCCTCCCTTTCCGATTGGGCGAGGCTCCAGGCGGACCCAACCCCTCAGGCAGGGGCAAAGGGGACCCTGTGAACGTGTGGGCGCAGCAGCCACTGGGAGGAGGAACGCAGGTGGCAGGGCAGGCGGGTGCGGGGGCTTCCTGCCTGGGACTGCAGGGGTCAGGCCACGCCTCCCTGGGGCCTGAGCTCGGAGGACCAGGGCCAGGACTAGGACGTCGCTCTCAGTCGGGCTCCCAGGAGGGGGCGGCCGCCGCTCCGCCCCTTCGGCAGGTGATGCGCAGCGAACAGCAGCTGCAGCTCTCACTCTGGGCTCCTCACTCCGCTCTGCCTCACGCAGGCCCTCGACTGCCCCCTGGGTGCAGGCGAGTGGGCCCTCCGTGTGGGGAGCCCGGCCGAGTGGGGTGGGGGAGCCCCTGGGTGCGGGCCAGCTCCCATCCACAGGAAGCGCGGGTGGCCCGCAGCAGCCCTCACACCTGCACTGGCGTGGGGTACTCTGCAGGCGCCCAGGGGTAGACATCCCCGGCCTTGGTTAAGGGACCGAGAATTGCCACTACCTCCGCTCAGGTGCCAGGCAGCAACCGACCTCTGAGGCCACCTCCTTGACACCGTTCTCCCTGAGGACTGTCACAGCCATGGAGACGAGTCTCCCTCTCCAGAACATGAGCAGGACAGGGCCGCAGGACAGGGCTGCTGCCCCAGCACAGCCCCCGCCACACAGCAGGCACGGACAGGGCAGCGCTGAGGGGCACACAGTGACTGCTGGCCGAGCTCGGAACTGGCCTGACACTCGGGCTGCCCTGCGAGCCGCACATAAGTCGGGTCACTGCAGACACCCAGGACCAGGCTAGGACCTGCTTGGCGCTGGTGCTGTCCACACCTGCACTGCCTGCCTCTGCAAGTTTACAGTTCAGCACTGCATCCGGGTTCTTTACAGCTCACCCTCCACCAAAAAGCCTCTGTCTGCTCAGCCCCCCCAGACCTCTGCTGCTAACACCCTGCTGTTAGCAGCCTGTAGGGAGAAAATAAACCGGATCCTGCCCACAGCTTCCGTGTCCACTGGCTGCTCACGCACCAGGATCACAGCTGGGTTGGATGACAGGGGCCCCGTGCACCCCGAGGGGCCTGCCCTGCAGTCTGCCTGGCCCAGGCGGGCTTCCAGCCCAGCAGCTTCCTGTCTACGGCAGGCCCTGTGCTCTTCTGGGCCCTCCTGACAGCACGAGAAGGAATGATGTCCACATAGACCTGCCATGGCACCACATGGAAATACCCCTGGCTCCGAGGGACTCGGGGTTCCTTTCCTCAGTTTCCTTCCTGA
Source organism: Dolichotis patagonum (assembly GCA_004027295.1). Classification (NCBI taxonomy): domain Eukaryota; kingdom Metazoa; phylum Chordata; class Mammalia; order Rodentia; family Caviidae; genus Dolichotis; species Dolichotis patagonum. Next base: position 56,844 of record PVJX010008168.1, on the reverse strand, counting down.
AGTGGGCTCCTCGCTGTTCCTGTCTCTGCCGGCCACGGTGAGGCCAAGTGAGCCGTTGTGTTGAGCTTGGGGTGGAACCAGTCGGCCAGCAGATGACCATATGCAGAGCCGTGGTTGGAGGTGACACCTCGAAGGGCCTTGCCAGCTGCCCCAGGGCCTCCACCCCATCCAACCCGCCCGGGCCCGGCACCTCTCGCCACGCGGCCATGCGCCCTGGCTGCTGACTGGCAGCGGCTGGTGCGTGCGCACAGGGACTGGGCCCCAGGACTGGCAGGCTTTCTGATGCGTCAGCTACGAAGTCCGAAAGCCTCCCTCCCCTCACTGGAAAGGGATTCAGACAGACAAAGGATGGATCCTGGCTGACCAGGCGCTGGGAGTGCACCCCTGCTAGGCTCCGGGGAGGGTTTCCTCTTGCCTGCATGAGCGAAAGGAAGCTCAGCTCTCCTCTCCCTGCTGCTGGCCATGCCCTGCGGCCACGAGGAACTGGCCTGCCGACAGCCCCCCGGGAGCTGCCAAAGTGAGAATCACGAGGAGAGGGCCAGAGGGCTGGCCGTCCTGCCCCGGGGCCCTGCCGCTCTGGGCCTATCCTCAGCCCCGTTGGCGCAGAGCCCGCTGCCCGGGCGGGCACTCACCGGCTCTGCGGAGGGATGAGGGAGTCGCGCACGTGCAGGATGCCCACGTATGGGTAGCGCTCCATGTCCTGCTCCCAGTCCACGTAGTGGTCCTGGACCACGTCTGCGGGGGGGGGGGCACAGTTCAGGGCGAGGCCGCTGCGGGCACCGGCGGCCCGGGGCCGGGACCACGCACCTATGATCTTCTTCACCATCTCATACATGGCCTGCTCCTCCTCCTCCAGCTTCCGCCATCGGTACTTCAGGAGGATCAGGAGTCCCCACAGGAAGGCCAGGCCTGCGAGGGACAAGGCGCTGTGAGTCCCTGGTTTCTGCGGTGGCTGCTGGGGCCCTGGACGAGTGTCCCTGCGAGTGGGATGCCGTGCTGGAGGCCGAGGGACCTGCCACACACGTTCTGAGCACCTACCATGTGTCGGGAGCGGGGCAGGCGTGCAGGAAAACCAGGACACGCAACGGGAGGGAGGACAGGCTAGGTGATCAGCGTCCTCCCACCGCTGTCACCAGAGGCGTCCCCAGCCATCCAGCTCTGTCCCCCCACCCCACCTGGTGGCAGCTTCATCTCCTCCCGTGAGCCCTAGCAATTTCATACGTATATACATGCCCGGCCTTTGTATTCCGAGGCGCTGCTGCCAACGGTAATGATTTCCAGCCTGCCTGAGGGAGTGGGGTGCAGGCACTGGCCAGCTTGGGGGCCTGGGCTTTGTGTGTGGCCTCTGGCCTTCCCTGGTGCCCAGAGGCCTCTGCTCAAAGGCTGCAGACGTCAGCAAGTAAGACCTCGTTCCCCTGCGGCCCAGCACCCCACTCCTCCCCCGCAGGTGCTGCAGCTCCCTGGGAGATGTTTACATCTCAGGGAGTTAAATCGGGCCAAGCCCCTGCTGTGCCTCCTGTCCAGAGCTGCTCTGCAAGCCTGCCGCACCGGCCCCTGCACCGTCCGGATTCCGGGACTCTGATGTCCCTGGCTGCATCAAGGACAACTCTAGTCATCCTGAGGCTCCGCTGAAGCCAAGCTGCCAGGGCAGAGACAGCCGGGGCACAGGGCGGCTTGTTCATCTCCTGTTTTATCACACGCCCCCGAGTTCGCGATGTGGGGTTGACCCCTGGTGGGGACGTGGTGGGGGTGGGACTTACACCAGAAGAAGATGAGCACGTGGGTGACGGCGGTGAGCAGCGCGCGGCTCAGCCGGCAGCCCACGCCCATGCGCGGGCGCGCAGACTCCAGGCAGACCACCTTGTCCACGGACGTCACCAGCTCGGATGGGTCCGCCCCTTTCAACCTGCAACAGCACCCAGGGCTCTCAGGGCACCTGGAGGCTCCGAGGAGCCCAGCTCCGGCCCCTCTCCCCCCAGCAGGAGGCAGGAGGCAAAGGGCGGTGGTGTGGCGGGGGGGGGGGGGGGGGCGGCGGGCGGGCCCTGACTTGCTCATAGAGCGGGCCTGGTACCCTGCCTGAGCTCTTTCCGTAGATTTCCCTGGTTGGCTACTTAGAAAGAATAAAGCTTTAAAGACGGCAGCAAGCTGGAGCCCCTGCCGCTGAAGTGAAGTCCCCCTCTGTCGGCTCTTTGACAGCCTCTCTCAGCGTGCAGAAGATTAAACTGTAAATTGGATTCCCACCTCCCAGCACAGAGAAATGGAAATGTTTACTGAATCGCTGGCTCTGCCACTGCATGGTGGGATGGACAGAATCTGGGCTGCGCTTTTGCTCCATGACGGGGCGGCGCGGAGCTGTTTAAGTGTGAAGATCCTAGGCGTTGGGAGGCACCGGGACTTCCGGGGACAGGGCCACCTGAGCCTTCCTCCAGGGCTGGGCACCCTGTCGTGGTCTGGGGTGGCTGTGAGATGAAGCCTCCCGACTTCCTGCACTCCTGCGTTTCCCACGGTGGCCACCCTCCCCGGTGTGAGAAGGCGAACTGCCCCTAGCTAGCGGCCCCTGGGCACCCGGAGGAGGCAACCTGCCTCTCCTCTCCACCTTTTCGAGCCCAGGGAAGGCGCTCCGGGCTGGGGCCAGGAGTTTTAACCATACTGTGCATCCAGTTGGCCCCCCCCAGGGGCTTTGTTGCATGCATGGCTGGCGGAATTAGTAATTTGGGCGGATTGGAGAGGAGAGGAACAAAACCCTCAAGTGCCTTTCACACTGGGAGCTGGAGCCCAGCCAGCGGAGACCCTGCCTGACCGGAGGCGGAGGCGGGCAGGGCCAGGTAACGACACCTCCCTCCTGTGCGGAGCCGCCCGAGGGCCTTTCAGCCTCCTGCTATCTCTGCTAACAGTACTCGCCCTCGATAAGAGGAGGCGGAAACTGCCTGGCCAGCGTTTCCCAAGCAATTTCCACACAGGAAAAGCAACACGCAGAATCCTCTCATCTGCATACGGGGACGTGCACCCGTGGGGAGGAGAATGAGGAGGCCGATGGGGACCGGGAGGGGGGGAGTCCGGATGCCGGGCCAGCACCCTAACACCTGGATCAGGTGTCTCCTGAAGCCCCCCAACTCTGCAGCCTGAACCGCCAGCCCTTGCCTTGGGGCTCTGGCCTTGGGGTGTGGGTGAGGCAGGGCTGCCTGGCCCTGCCGCCATCCGTCCGCCGCACTCACCAGATGCCCACGTCCTTGTTGCTGCTCAGTATCCAGGTCAGCGCAGCTTCAAACTTGGAGGCGGAGCTGCTGGTCACATTCTGTTGGGGGAAGGGGGTCAGTTCTGCCCCTGGGCTGGGCAGCTGGAGCAGCCGGAACCTCGTCCCAGGCTGGATTAGGGAGGCCTGTCCCAGGCCCCCATTCTGCTAGATGCATGCAGGCTGCTGGGGAGGAAATCTGCAGCCGTGGCCGGCAGGAAGGGCCTCTGCCCCGAGGAGGCAGTACAGGAACGGGGCGGGAGGCAAGGGCTCCCCAGGGCTGGAGCCGCAGGCCAGAGCCCGTCCTGGGCAGGACAGGTGACCACTCCCGACTGTGTGTCCTCCTGCAAGTCCCTGACCCTCTCCAGCCTCAGTCCCCTCGTCCGTACAACGCAGATGGAACTAGACAGCCCTGGAGGCCCCTGCTGGCCCCGAGTTCCATCCTCCCACCATCGGAGGCCGTGGGGAGACTTACGCAGACCCTGAGCGGTCTGAAAGGAATCATGAGAGAGACAGACAGTGGCAGGTTCCACATGCACCTGAAAGCACTGAGGCAGGGGGGAAGGGGGGCCTGACTGAGGCAGGCTGGGAGGTGCATGCCTGTAACCCAAGCATGCCAGGCTGAGGCAGGAGGATCTCCAGGTCCAGCCCAGCCTGGGCAACTTAGTGACCTAGTGAGAGCCCATCTCAAAAAATGCAAATAAATGGGGTGGGGGGAGTTGTGGTTCGGTACAAAGGCGCTGGTTTCGTTCTCAGTAGAGCACACACACAAAGAAAGCGGAAAGAAAGGAACAAAGGAGGGTGGTTTGGCTGCGACAGGCAGCAGGGCAGGAAGGAGCAGCCAGCTCCGGGGCACGGTGCCCACCACACCGCCTTATCTTAGGCAGCCTAACCTCCACTAAGCTAAGAAGAAGAGAGGCGCCCAAAGCCACTGAGCAAACACACGGCAAAAAGGGAAAACCCGCAGGGCTTGGAGGATCAGTAACAAAGCCCCAGCGCTCAGAACGAGGGCTGGCAGCCTACTCACTGCTAGGTATTCCTGGGCTTCCAGCACGGGTATGCATTTGCTTTTTAGCTTCTCTGGATTTCCACACTCAAAATTACCTAGGAGAAGAGAGCCACAGTCAAACAAGAGAAGAGCTGAAAGAAAGAACCTCTCCGAAAGGGGCCGAAACTGCGGCAGGAACCAAGCCATCGGCTCTGATGGGGCGCATGTGGCCAGCTCTCGCCTTCTGTGGGGCATCTTCACTCGGCAGCAGGATCAAAAGCCACTTAGCTTGGATCGATTCCACATCTTTAAAACCTGACCTGCAAAGCAGCGTGGCAATTTGCATGCAATGACTAAAAAGCTGCCCAATACCAAGGTCTGTTTGCAATTGATCCCTAAAAGGATCAGACAGATCGGTTGGGAAGGCACTGGAATGGCACTATAAATAAACATGGCCGGGAACAAGGACGGGCGGGGAGGCTGTGGCACCACAGGGGCGCTGGCCACACGGCAGGCCGGCAGCCCAGACGGCCAAGCCCGCTGTCTGGAGCAGTCCCGGGCAGAGAGGCCCAAGACCGCCCGTGGGGAAGGGCGGGGGTCGCCTGGCAGCTCCCCGAGCACCCTGGCAGGCTGCCTTCCCCGGTCCCACCCAGCCTTCTGGCCCCACTTGGGCTGCAGGGGCTCCCACAATGGCTGTGGTCTGCAGTCAGGCACTGTGTCCTGCGGGGCAGTGGCCCCTGGCGGCAGGGAGGGTGCAGGGCTGGTGTCACAGGCCCCTCATGCTCCCCGTGCCACCGGCCCTCCCCTGGCATAAGCTGGGGCTCAGGCTGGGGGCTGGGGGCCAGGGAGGCAGGGGTTGAGGGTGACACCACGCTCAGTCCTCCACTCACCGTGAGCTGTGGCCTGAAGCCCAGCCCCAGCACAGCCCCATCTTCCCACCCTGGCTGATCTTGATCCTGTGTGTCCTGAGACCAAGGTGGCTTCTGCCAGCCTCCTGGCCCCAGGCCTCCAGGCCCACCTCACCGCCTCCTGATTTTTCCTCTTGTCCTCCTTCCCATCCACGCATTTTGTGATAAAGCTCTGAAATGATCCTGAGTAAATGACACTGTGCCACCTTCCTGGCACCCTGCTCCTGGTGCGTTGCTCCCCTGCGCAGCCTCCCTGCTCGCATGGTCGGCTGGACCAAGTCTGCGGGCCTGGCGCCCACGGCCAGCACTGTGCCCACCTGCACCTCCTGAGTCCACCCCTGTGGATCCGCTGTGTCCTGTCCCTGCCTGGCGCTCCTGCCTGTCCCCTTCCTGCACATGGACACGAGTGGCCCCACCCGGACTGCAGGACATGGCACACTCTCCTGCGGGGGCTGTGGCCAGCGGAGAGGTCACGCTTCCCTCTGCCCTGGCCCGTTGAGACCTATGCCCTCACAGCAGTCCCTGCCAGGCTGGTCAGAGGGCAGCTGGTGTCGAGTACACCAGGACCGCACAGAGGGCGGGATGGAGGCGAAACAGCCACCTGGGCCCAGCATAGCTCGGGGCTCCCAGGGCTTCTGTTCCAGTGCAGTCTGACTCGGGGCAGGAGGAGAGGGCCTGCAGCAAACTTCGCATTTCCGGTCAGTTTCAGGCAATGCCGGTGCTATAGGTCCTTGGATCACAGCGGAGTCTGGAGCAGGGAGGCCTAAAATGACGGCGACGTGAGCAGGAGGCCCAGCTCCTTTCGCCTCCAAGGCACTCTTGGATGGCTCCTCAGTCACCGCTGGTCCCCAGACACTGGGCCACAGGCTGTGGGCCCCAGCACAAGTCCGCGCAACCTCCGCTGCCCAGTGGAAGCACGGGGCGTCCCCCAACCTTCCTGTGACAGCAGCCTCCTGATACTCCTGAGACCAAACTGCTCCATCTGCTTTGGTGTCAATGACAAGAGCCTGAGGCCACGCCCTGGCTGCGCACCTGTGCTGTCACCTGCAGTGCAGCTGTGGAGGTGGCATGACAGCACGGTGCCTTCTCTGACCCCTAGGCATACATTCACCAAACAGCAGGGGATCTGTTGGCTGTGTCTCCAGAGGGCACTTGGGGGTGCTGAGAGCACTTACCCCAGGGGCCAGCACTGCACAGAAGACAGACCCAAACCCAATGAGTCACACAGGGGACAAGTTATGGGAGAACCAGGGTCTGATAGCCAGATGGTGCGATCAGGACCGGATGTGATGCCAAGGCCATCACCGGCTTCCGGCATGGGCAAGAGGCCTCGGCCCTGGTCTGGCTGACCGTCAGGGTAGAAAGCACGGGCCCCAGGGAGACCTGGGCCTGGCCCTCTCCTGACACCAACACGGACCCCTGAAGCATGCAGGTGTCCGAGAGGGGGACAGTGGCTGAAAGGCCCGTGCACCCTGCAGCCCTCAAGACCCACACGCATCATATAACACGAGGCCTTAAAAAGATGTGAGTGGGGAAGTGGGGAGGCGAGAGCCTCCTGGGGACAGGCATGAGCACGGGCAGGGCTGCACCCCGCGGGCCGACTCACCGGCTTGGATGGCCAGGAAGTTGTACAGCTCGTGCAGCACCTCCAGCAGGGCCGCCTTCTGCTTGGCCTGGCAGAACTGAAAGGCAAGGGCAGGTGGTCAGAGGGGTCAGCCGTCCTTTCCTGCCTCTCGGGCCAAGGTGTCCGGTGCACCCTGGCCGCAAGGGGCAACTCGTGGTTCAAACAAACCAGAGACCCAACTGCAGAGTGCCAGGCCTGGGGAGGGTGGCAAACAGCGGGCAAAGTGGCAGAGCCCCGCGCAGATGCAGCCACGCAGGGACGGATTCCGGCGGCTCCGGGCCTCTGCCGAGTCTCCTCAGAATAAAGGCCAGCCAGAGGGGCCGATGACACAGTGGTGGCTTTCTTGGAGGAGGAGTCACTGCTGCTGGGTCCTCCGTGTCAGTTTAGGGGACACCTGGGGGCCTCCCAGGTAGGGACTGTGTGGGGTACAGCATGCCCACTCCTGCTTGTCCACAAGTCCTCAGCAGCACAAGAAACACAAAGGGTCACAGTCTTCGGTGGCTCAGGGGGAAAGGCCGCCCAGCAGACACTCGGATGCCTGCCTCGGTTCCGGGTAGGCCTGGAGCCATGCACAGGGGACTCGGAAGCCACAGAGGAGTCGAGAAGGACATTCCAACCTGCCTTCACCCAGGGCCACCATCCCTGAAGGTCAAGGGCACCCCGGGAAGTCAGTGGGGATGTGTCTGGGCCCTGCTGCCCACGGTCAGGTAGGCCGCAAGGTTTATTTACAAAGAAGGAATCGCTAGGCCTGCAGGTCACCAAGCGCATTTGTGGCAGGGACCCGGAGGACGGCCGTCAGGGCTCACTGGAGTGGCCCTGAGTGTGGCCAGCTCCGGGCTCAAACAGCTCTGAGAAGGGCCCGGGGCAGTGGACATATATCACTGATTTTGGGCCTGACACTGAGAGACACGGAGGACCAGGGAACAGAAATTGGGGGATCCCTTTTGAATTAAGGGGTAACTGCAGCCAACATCACTAGAGAAGTCTTACTGAAGTTATTTCTTCTGCTTTGGCTTTTTAGTCGTCAACATGTGAGTCCCTCCACCCCACCCCGGGGCCGCCTACATTTCTGGGCCACTTACTCTAATCATCCACTGCAGTTTTTATGATGGAAAGCAGATTAAACTGACGAATCTGTTTTTTGCAAAACCACTGAGAAGCACAGATACTCGGTGAATGAGTGCAATAAACGAATGTGATCAAACATCCCAAACACGATGCACCAGAAGCCAAGGGAAAATAAAAGTGGCAGTCTGCAGCAGGCTGCCCTCCGTTAGCGAGGCTGACAGTCCATCGATGCAGGGGTGTCCCTGGGACCGTGCGTCATTTCTTTCTCAGCCCCTGGGCTGCAGAGGCCTGGCATCACGCACTTAATAATTAGACTACTAAGCTGTGCCCTCCGGCAGCAAAAGACTCCTCCTGCTAGGATTTATGACCTGAAAATTTATTGCCTCCTATCTCCCCCAGTCTATCGCCGGTACCAGCAGCCTGGCTCCTCACTAATGGGCCTGCATGATTCATAACTGGATGGGGCTGCTCGCCTTGCCCAAATATTATTTGTAGGGAATAGTACAAATCTACAGTAAGCACCGGCAAAGAGGGCTACTTCCGCCCATGATGTATTTTAAACCAATTCCCCTCTGCTGTGTCAAATCAGAGCAGCATTTTTTGGAGCTGCTGATGTACACTAGAGAGCGGGCTGTGGAACTGAGGATCTGGCCTCCTGGTGATGGGTAGAAACCTCCAGGCCCTGCTCCCAATGCTGAGAAGCTTGGTCCTTCAACAACCCACTGCATCTCCTTCCCAGAAACTCAGGCAGCGGATCAAAGTCCCTGACGCTAAGTCTGACTCGAGAGCTTCCCTGACAGCCTAGGGCTGGATGCTGGGAGCTCAGTCTCTGTATTTGAAATGCTCCTCCACTGCCACAATCAAGTGTGACACGATGTGATTCTGGTCCCTTACAGGAAAGGCCTCCCCGAAAAGGAACTCATTAGGGTCTTTTTCTGGGAAGTTACTTCCTGATGCAGGCAAACATTCTCAGGAGCAGTAGCAAAAACAAGAGAAACTCAGACTCACCTCATCTGTTTTTCTTTCACAGTCCACGGGCAATAATTTCACTGAGACCAAGAAAAGAAAGAGAGGTTAACAGGTATGGGTTGAAGAAGAGAAGACAGATCACTCAAAAGCCAGAAGTAACATTACTGATACAGGACGGGGACTGGAAAGATGTCGTCTGATTGTAGACTGCAAAATGCAAGGGTTCCCCAACTGTGGGTTAAGACTTTGGCAAGCCAGGTCCTTGTCCCAGGTGAAAATGAATAGCTACAAGTTCTTGGGCAACTCAAGTACTCGGAACTAGTGTATTCTCATCTGGAAAATGGGCTTGAATGGGCCTTCTTTGCTTAACTCAGATGTTCAGCAAGGCAACATACGTGACAGTTTTCTGAATGATAAACAATGCTATGTTAAGCAAGGATTAATGCTGTCACAAAAGGGTAACCCCAGGCCCATCCCAGTGTACGCTTTTCAAACTGTCCTCTTTTAGCATCTCAGCAGTGAGCATGAATGTGACACTGTGTGGCATCGCTAGCTTGGTTACAGTACCAGGGCAGGACTGCGATACCCAGGTCCAATTAGTTTTGCTAGCAGGTGGTCAACTAGGTAACAAACTCTCCCAGCAGAGAAACCCATTGGGTGTCTGCATACGTCTATGATCACGCTGACAAAGACCCAAACAGCCATGTACCCCACTTGCTAAGATGCAACTCTGCTTCCCCTGCATTTCAGCTGTTCACACTAGGCATGGAAAGGAGATGTCGACTGCAAACAGAACTAACCACATTCATGCTTTGCAAAGTGAAGCGGAGTGTTGTCTTTATACAATTTTAAATGAAACGATCTTTGTGCCACTTCCTGATAGACAGGAGCCCACAGTTAACAGACAGGCAACGATCTCTTTTGGGAAACACACCCATCTGCAGCTACGAAGGCAACAGTGGTATCCTGCACACCTCTCACGGGGGCATCTAATACTGCCAGTGGAAGGCAGGGAGGAGCCCTGAATCTGACCCTCCCTGACACAACCCATGAGGGCGCTGCTCTCGGATAAACCCTCCCCTCGGGATTAGTACAAGCCCTCAAAGGTTCTTCCACCACAGTCTGGCATATGAAGATCCCGGTGCACCACTAAGTGGTCTTTTTGATGCTGCAAAGCTGGGACCCCAACCAGATCCTGCGTAGACCAGTGAAATCGGGGGTGCCTTCAGAAGACCACTAAAGTGTGTGCAAGGGATCAGAAGAAACAATCAACCAGGGCTGGGACTGTCAGGGGGGTGTGGCTTTCTCTCTAGAAGGAAAAAGAGGTCTGGGTAGAATTCCACCTGCTCCCAGCAGGTGGCTGAAAGGGAGGCGTTAGACGAGGGCTAGGGCAGAACAGACAGGGGGAAGTGAAGGCAGAAATCATTGCAGATGCTGGGAAGGAGGAAGGTGAAAGTCTGGAGGTGAGAGGACTGGGCGGTGGCCGGCGCTGGGGAACCAGGTGACCCTCCCCTGCGCGGGTCCGGGACGTACTGTTGTCCTCCGCCTCCTGCGGCGCCGAGGGCTTGCCCATCTTCACCCAGAGGATGCCCAGGAAGACAAGCAGCAGCCCCAGGCTGGCCCAGAGCAGCAGCCGGGACAGGCAGCGCTCCAGTCGCCGCCCCGCCTCCGGCCGGGCCCGCACCACTCCCACAGAGCCTGCTCGAGGGGCTCGCAGGCCGGGCCGCAGGTCGGGGCTGAGCCCGGGCGAAGGCCGCGCCAGGGCCGGAGTCGAGGCCCACCAGCGGCGGGCCGGGCCCAGGGCGGGCCTGGCGGGCGGCCGCGCATCCTCGTCGTCCTCCGAGCTGCCCCGGAACGAGGCGCGGCGCCGGAGAGGCGCGGGGCGGGCAGCATAGGCGAGGCTGCGGCTCCCGGCCCAGGCCGGCGCTGGGGCTCCGAAGTCGCCGTAGCCGCCCGTGATCGTGTGGGCCGCGCCCGGGGACTGCGGGGACAGCCAGGGCTCTGCGCGCAGGGAGGCCGCGGCCGGCCTGGCGCGCAGAGGCGCCTCCTCGCGCAGCGGGGCCTCCTCCCGCAGCCGCTCCGGGGCCCGCGACCTGGCCTCCTCCCGCAACCGCTCCTCGTCGCGCAGCCGGGCCTCGCCCCGTAGGCGGCGCAGCTTGTTGCGGTAGACGTCCCGAGTGGTGTCAGTGATGGGTCCTGGCTGGAAGCCCAGGGCCTGCAGCTCCCGCCGCAACTCCAGGTCCGACAGGCCGGCCATGGCCAGGACACCGCCCCCGGCGTACCGCGCACCCGGAACTGTTCCCGCCAGCGACCGCGGCAGGGCGGGCGGGGCCGCGCGCCATGATAAGAAGGTCGGTCGTGGGTGCCATGTTGAGGAGGTCGGTGTCCGACCGACAGGTCGGCCATGGTGAGGAGGTCTCACTCGGCTTTGAGAGTCGCCATATTGGGGAGGTCTAATTCGTTTTTTTTTTTTTAGGGGGCGGAGTGTTTCTTGTTTTCTGCTCTTGCTCCGCCCCTCTCCCTTCCCCCGGTTTGGGAGGCCTGGCGGTGTTTATCCCTGAATCCTCCACTCTAAGCGCTGTCCCTGGCATGTGGGAGGCATTCCATAAAGTTGTGTCGATTTAATGGATGAATTGCTTAATGGTTAGAGACAAGCCGCCGCCAAGAGTTGGGAAACTGGATCATTTGCCACTCTGCGTGGGGACCGATGCTTGCTCGGGTTTACTTGGGTGGTGGAGTAGACCCAGGCATGCTGGAGGCCTTGTCCACATTTGGGCTGGGCCGGGGATCCCAGAGACCCACAGTCTTGCTGCCGTCGCTGCGGTGTGGATGTGTGGGCTCTGGAGCCAGTTTGATTTCTAGTCCTGACTCTTCAACTCCCAGACGCGTGATTCTCTCCAATTAGCATATTTAGCCCATTTGCCGGTAGCTGTGAGGATTAGAAGAGGTAGTTTGTGCAAGGTGCTGGGGACAGTGCCTGGCACACGCGCGTTCCTGTTTATCGTTCACCCAAATCCTTGGCAGCAAGGGCTGCGTGGAGCGTCCCACAGGGCAGGTGATCTGGGTATGGAAGGCGCTTAGCCGGAAGCCCCTGAGGGAGGGAGAGGAGGGGCAGCAGTGGAAATAGAACTCTTTCCCCACGCCCCGCCTCTTTCTGTTCCTTCCACATCCGCCCCAGTCTCAAAGGCTCGCTGCCCTCAGCTTGTCTGACAACCTGTCATCTGTCCCCCTCCGGCCTGTATCTTTAGGGCAGTCCCTCCGCCCCGCCCCATCTGCCTCTCCAGGTCCTGGGCCCCGGTTCCACTCCTCTGATGGGGCAGCACGGCCGCCTGCCACTTCCTCCACACGCTGGGGTATTCAGCACCCGGCCACGTCGCTGGGAAAATTACAGCCTCGGCCTCCCTGTCGCCTACTTCACTGCTCCCTTGTGGTGCGATTTCTCTCACCAAGTGTTGTTTTCCTTTTCTCTGCCTGTGTTTGCACAGAATGCCACGGATTTGATATAGTGATTGCCTAACACATATACCACATAATAGTATTTTATTTCTTTCCGAAGCACTGTTTGCATGACAAATGAGTTGGTAACATTTGTGCAACTCTTTGCAGCTGTGCAGTTCAACAGAGAAAGAATGAGCCTTTCGGCGTCAATTCCTGCCCATGTGTTCTAAGGAGCCCGAAACCGCTGCTGAAACAGAGCAAAGGAACGGAGCAGCGTTGCAGTTACGGTCTCTTTCATCTCCAAGGCTCCCAGGGAGCTGTCAGCACATGCACCCGAGGGGAGCCACAGCCAAGGTGGTACGCAGCAGGGGGTCCTGTCGCCCTCTCTCCTGTCCAGGAACACTGCTGCCACTCTTGTGTACACATGGGGCCGAATAGCCCACTGCCCTTCCCCCAACCTGATTTCCCTTCGCCCCCACCCAGAAGTAGTAGTGACCTTTAGGCATCCCGTCCAGCCGGCTGCCTCTGAGGTGGCTTCTGAGCCGATGGCCGACCTTCTGGGTCTAAAGGAACACCTGCAGCAGGTCTGCCTGTCCTCAGGAGAAACCTCACAAATCACAGCTGCCTGCTTCCTGCTCCCTCCTGAGCTAGAAGCTCTAATCCTGCCACTTTCTGGAATTTTCTTTTCTTTTCTAGTACTGGGGTTGAATCCAGGGCCTTCACACTGAGCTGCGTTCCCAGCTCAAATTTTTTTTTTTGAGACAGGGTCTTGCTAAGTTGCCCAGGCTGTGCTCCAACTTGTGACCCTCCCGCAGCAGCCTCCCGAAGCATGGGCTGCCGCAGCTGACTTCGGATCTGTACCGGCTCCTCTCGGTGGAGCCACGCCCTCTGTCCCTGCAGCCCTTTCACTGGGTTTAGAGGAGCTGGGTGTGTTTGCTGGGAGGCTTGGCCTGCAGGTCTCCTTGGCCACCCCTAGATTAGAGCGTCCCCAGCCCTCCTGGGGCCTCGGAGTCCATTCTCTGTCTTCAACCTGGCTGCCCCTTGGGGACTGTTTGTGGGGTGGGGGGAGCAGATGTGTTTTACAGCAAAGGGGGACACTGTAGACCTCGGGGTGGGCGCCCTCCTTATCACTCTGCGTTGGTTTTTTTTAAGGCCGGCAGCTTGGCGGTGGTCAGGCTTCCTGATTTATTAAAGGCAGAAGAGGAAACACAAGCTGCTGGGTCTCTGTCTACTTAGTAACCACATCCACGCACTTAGCGGGGGCTGGGGGCTGCTAGCCCCCCCCCCCCGTTTCTCCATGCCTTCCTTCCTGCTGGCTCTGCCTGCCTCAGCAGAGCCTTACAATAATGCCATGAATCTTTCAGTGGTTCCGTCCTCTTTCTCCTTCTGCCGAAAGCCCTGTGCACATTATCCACTTCTGGATGGGAGTGAGGACCCAGGAGCTCTTCCTGGCTTCACCTTCCAGAGGGCTTCAGCTATTCTGAGCTTCCTTTTCTTTTCTTTTCTTTTCTTTTCTCCTTCCTCTTCTGATTTTTAAATGATATCGGAGATTGAATCCAGGGCCTTCACACTGGGCTACATCCCCAGCACTTTAAATGCTTTTTTGTTTTGTTTTTTTGTCGTTGTTAAATTTTTGAAACAGAATTTTGCTAGGTTGCCCGGGCTGGGTTCAGACTTGCAATCCTCCTGCCTCAGCCTCCCCAGATGCTGTTGTGTGCTACTGTGCCTGGCTTCTGGGCTTCCTTTGAACCTGTAGCAGTGGTGCTCACTTTGGGGACTGTGTCAGAGGAGGTCACCCCACCTCACCTCTCTCCACGCCCAGGGGTGGATTAAGAAAGGGGGCCAACAGGGCCGCTGGGAAATGCCAGAGCAGGGTTTAATGGGTAGCCCTGCCACCCTGCTTTTCATAATCTACTGGAAATTAAAGGAAACACTCACTCTGGGCTATGCTAGCTCTTTGATATCTGTGGGTAATGGTTCCTTTCGAGGCATGGAATGCCTTACCCGATGTCAATAACAAATTGTGTATGAAGAAAAATGTAATGCTTTCAGAATGTTTTCTTTTGGGCTTTGTCCATGATTAGATTATACTAAATTACAGAGTACAGTTATCAGGCAATTACTCTTTGCTTTTAACTATTCAGTTTCGTGGCAAATCCGCGTAGCTGGGTAATTATGAAATCACACCGATGTGGTTGCTGAGAAAATACCTCATCATCTCCACCTCGTGAAGCCGGCGCAGGTTGCCCTGTCATCCCCTGCCTCCGGGCCAGCGCTCACCTCCCTGTCAGCTGGGCAGTTCCGCAGGGTGCCTGGGTGGACCCCAGCCTGGCGGCGGGACGGCCCTGGCCCTGGCCCTGGCACTGTCCTGGCCGAGTCCGATGCAGGCCGGACCCCTCCTGGGTGGGTCGGGCCCACCTGCTTTCCAGCTGCCCCTAGAGCGCTGACCAGGAGTGCACTGCCACTGTCCGCCTCTGCTCTGTGGACGCCCCTTCTCCCCGGGCTCAGCTCACGGGAGCCCCCACTCCTGCCCCCAGGTTTAATTTCCTCCAGGGCTGCAGTGTCCTGGAAGTGATGGAGGCTGTGGTCCTGCAAACTGGAGGAGCTCGTTTGGCACAAAAAAAGAAAAGGAGTTATTTGAACCGATTCTGAGAAATCGAACGGTGGCAGCAGGAGGAAAACAAGGAAGAAGGTGGCGGCACTTCAGAGGAGGCCTGCGCTGCATACCGATGTGGTTGGCGGCAGGTGCCTGCTACAGCTCGTTACCGTTACCCGGGCAGCGCAGCAGAGACCCAGGGCTGGGGGACAAGAGGGCTGCAGGGCCCGGAGCCCACAGGGCTTTTCGGCAGCAGAGAGAGCGCCTGAGTCTTCCTGGGTCTGAAGCTCACCAGAGCGATTCCCATTTTAAAAATGCAGACCATGCAGGGGAGGCATGCTGGGAGGTGACAAGTTTAAGCCCAGCCTGGGCAATTTAGCAAGAGCCTGTCTCGCCCCCCCCCCATTTTTTAAACAGATGCAGGGTTGCTGGAAGAGCAATAGCGAAGGGATCCCATCCCCCACTGTCTCAGTGCTGCTGCGGGGAGGGGCGGGGGGGTAGGAGAAATTCCCGAGGGTATAAGGGGCCCCTACTTCTGATGCTGATGGGGGAGACCCTCTCATTATAGGGCCGGATTGGAGCAGCGGATGAGGGAAGGCCGCAGAGAGCCGTGGGGGTTTTTGCACAGAAAGAAACTGGAGCCCCTTGGGTTCTGTTCCGAAACCCAGAGCAGGGGTGAGTGCACCCCCAGCACGTAGGCAGATCCCTGTGTCTCCTCCTTTCCCCACTGCAGGCCTGGCGCAGGGCCCTTCCCCTTCCAGCCAGTGCCCGAGTCTTGGCAGCGTTTCTCAGGAGTCTGGGGTGGGTCAGGGTTTGTAGGGGAGCACAGGGAGGGGTGCGGGGGGTGCGGGGTGAGGGAGACAGTGCTTTGAGACTGCCTCCCACGAGGTCCGGGTGTTCCTGGGGGGAGTTCGGAGCTCCCTATGCAGGGGTCCTTAAAGGTTGGGGTTTCACATTCCAGTGACTACTTTGTACAGCTCACCCCTGGCTCGAGGCGGGCGGTGGGGAGGTGGCAGTGCAGAGCAGACTGGGGGTCTAATCCCTGGTGACCTGTGGACCGAGGGGGCTGCGAGTCCTGCAAGGCCCTGGCTTATGAATAAATGAACACTCATTAACATAAAATTAAATTAGCATGAAATCTCACACCCAGTTTTGTTTAGAAGGCAGAAATAAGAAATAAGGCTGTGCAGTCCTGCTGCGGACGCCGGGGCCTGTGGTCCCAAGGCCATGAAGTAATAACAGTCGTTTGCTCCCTGCTCCTGCTCGGCCCCATCCCCAGGGGGGTTTACCAGCTCGCCCGGCAGAGGCGCCTCAGGGTGCAGGGCCTGGCTGGCTGTCACTCAGCAGGGCCGAGCGCCCAGATCTTCAAATCCGAGGTCCTGTAGAGCCAGTCAGGACACAGGGCGGGCCGGATGTGGGAGCCTGGGTTCGGGCCTTGCGTTGGCATCGATTTTTGCATGGGGAAACAAATGCCGCCTCTCTGGGCTCGGATTTGCCCGCGATGTGGGCCCAGGTGACTCTTCCCGTGATCGGACCTGGATCTGACGTGATGTTCAAATTTAGCTCTTGTGTCTTACTAATGTTTGAGGCCGTTTGTTCCCTTTGGATTCTACGCCCCCCCCTCCTGGTGACCTGAGTTTGCCCTTTGGAAATTAGAATGTTAAATCAGAGAGGCGACTCGGGGTATTTCATGCTTTATTTGCTGGGGAGGAAGGAGGCTGCCTTGGAGAGCGTTCTTCCCGAGGCCGTGGGCTGGCTCGGAGGGCGGGCGCCCACTCCGTCCTTGCTCCAGAGCAGCTGTCACCGGGCTGCGGGAAGCACAGGTTTGGAGCTCAGCGGTGTCAGCAGGTCTGCTTGGGAAGCCGCCTCCTAGGCCAGGCCCGGGAGGGGAGGGGGAGGGGTACCGGGTGGGGTTAGGGCGCGGTGGGGGGCTGTGCTGGAGCTGGTGCTGTCCCAGCCCGGGGGAGTCAGCTCTCAGGTTCTCCTCGCCAGTGTCTAACGCCACCCCCCACCTCCATCCTCTGGGGATGAGAAGTCATTAGTGGCTGTTTGTCAAAAGAGATGCAGCTTTGCACAAGTAACTCGGGCAGACCAAGTAGGACTCGGGCAAGGCCAAGTGGGAAGAGGCCTTTGGTTTGCAGAATGAGTTGGGGGAAAAGCAGAACCCGGGTGCCTTCTGCCAGTCACCAGCAGGGGACAGAGCCTGCCCACCCCTCTGCGCCTGCCTTCCCCTGGAGATGGGGTGCAGCCGGCCGAGGAAGACAGATCTGTTCTCAAGGGCAAGTGGAAAAGCGGGTTGCACCTTCAGAGTCACTGGAATAGTGACCGGGGTGTGTGTGTGTGTGTGTGTGTGAAGCCAGCCCGGCCGGGCCCGAGGACCCACCGCCTGCCTTCTGCGTACCGGGCTGGGCGGGCAGCAGTGCCTCACTCAGCAGCACTTCCAGGACGCCCTGGTACTTTTCCAGCTGCCTGGAGCTCAGCCCCACGCCAATTTGCACTGGAGCAGTCAGCTGTGAAATAAGGCAGAGTTAACAAGTAGGGAGAGGCCTGTAACCCCCGAGTGCCTCCAGGTGGCTGGAGGGACCACAGTGGCAGGAACCCCACCCGGCTCTTCTTGAGGGAGCATTCACCCCTCTGCGGTAGTAGTTAAGGTCAGAGTGTGGCTGGGGCCGGGAGGCTCTGAGAGCTTTCTCTGTGTTGAGTCCTAAGCGTAGGGACTGGTAATGCGCCCATTTTGCAGATGAGCAGAGGACAGAGGCTGAGTGACTGGATCAAGGCCCCTAGCAGCTGAAGGAGATGTCCCACCCTAGCTCCAGGCTCTGCCTCCAAGACCCCTGTGTGACCCTCTGTCACTGTGGGTGGGGACCCATCCCACCCTCCAGGGGAGCCAGGGGTCAGAGCGGATGTGGGGCAGACAGGAGCCCTGGGCCCCTGAGGTTGGTGACAGTGAGGGGGCCGAGCCGGAAGGTCAGCGGCCTGAGTGTCCTTGGACACTCCTGCCCTGGCGCCTGTGTGGCCTCCTGTGCCCCCAGCCCAGGTTCAAAGTAGCCTCGGCTCCCGCACGTGGTCCGTGGCCCTGAGCTCTCTTCCCGGCCGGCTGCCCCAGCGCCTTCTGACCTCCGAGCTCCACGCCCACCCGCAGCCACAAGCGTCTCCATCCGTCCTGCCGCCTGTTCCGGCCACGGACCTTGAAGTCGGCTTTTATGTTTCTCTCTCTTCACATCCTGTATCCATTCTTTCAGAAAGCCCTGCTGGCTTCCACCTCGGAACATTTCCCATCGTTCCCCTGCCTCTCCGGCCTCTCAGGGGTCTCCCCAGCTCTGCCTTTGCCCTTCAGTCTGTTCTCAGCACAGCAGCTGGAACCCTTTGGAGTGCAAAGCAGATTGGCTTCTCTCTGCTCCGAGCCCCCAAGGGCTCCCACCGAAGCAGAGTGAATTCAAAGTCTAAACAATTCCCTGCCTTCTCCAGTCTAACCTCACCCGCTGTCTCTCCTGGCTCTGTGATGACTCCTCCAACCGCTGCACTATGATCAGCCCTCCCCTGCCCCAGGGCCTTTGCACTGGCTGTCTTCTGCCTGACCACTCTACCCCATGCATCCCTATGGTCCATTGCCTTGCTTTCTTCAGGTCTTGCTTGAGCATCCTTTACCCGAGAAGCCTGCTTTGCTCCCCCGGTGCAGACCACCACCTACTCGTCTCCATGCCCAGCTTTGTTCTCCCATGGCACCACCACGATCTGCCTTGCATAGGGCAGGGTCTGTTCCTGTCTTTCCCTGTCTCATTTCTGCTTCTTCGCGGGGGCGGGGACCTTCCATTTTGCCCACTGCTCTGTACCATTAAAGGCTGGTATCCTCATCATTTGGGGTCTGTGGGGTTAGGAGTGTGGCCTGTGCTGTGGGGCTCCCCAGCCTTGTGCTGAGGAACTGGCCGAGCCAAGCTCCAGCCATGCATGGGGTCCTGGTGCCTGGGCCCTGCCCGAGCTGGCCCTCCTGCCCCTCCCTGAACCCCCGGGGTTCTGGGGGGGCTCTCAATGGGGTGCTGCACATGGCTAGGTGGCTCCTTCTCTTCCATCGGGTTCCAGGAGAGGCCTGGTGTCCTCTCCTCTGGGCCAGGCAGGGCCCCACTGGCCCTGTCACCCTCCCATCTGGCCCTCTCCAGTGCCAGCGTGGCGGGCACAGCCCGTGGTTGGGACGGGGCCGAGGCCCATGCTGCTTCTCTCCGGTGCCCCTGCGCTGTGCTCACCTTGGTCAGCCCGTATTCTTCTTCCTCCACGACCTCCCGGGGCTCCAGCGGCCCTGCTTCCTCTGACCGCTGCTGTACGCTCAGGGCCTTCCTTAGCCCTTTGCCCTGCTCCCTTTCCTGGGGAAGAGCATTGTACAAAAGTGTCGCCCTGTCCCCCTCAGGTGGCCCCTCACCTGCCTCCCACCGCCCAGGCTGCCCCCCAGCCTCGGCTCCCCAAGATCAAGAAGCCCCCCTGTCCCTGACGCCTCTCGTAGGTGGAGTCCCAGGTGCCCAGTGGCTGGAGGCTGTGTGGGCCTCTGAGCGGCCAGGCCACCTCACGGAGGAGTTTGTCCCTGTGCAGTTAAAACATCACGCCCAGCTTGTTACTGTTAATTAAGTTAAAACGTGGAGAAGAATGGCCGCCTTTCGCGCATATTAAGTGTGAAAATGTGTCTTTCTTAGCAGAGAGCCTATAAAAAAGGTAGCAAGACAGCCGGGCCTGGGAGGGCGCCACGGGGTGGCCTAGAACTCCAAGTCCCTGGGAAGTGATTTATAAGAGGCAAGACAGGGGATGAATTATGGAGGAAGGAGTTTGCAATGTCTTCATAAAAATCCTGGGGCCTGGCAATTAAGAGGAAGGAACCACAGAGCGGATGGGATGGATGCCACACCGGCCTGGCTCTGCTGTTTTGCAGGCCCGTGCCCTCCTGGGTTTGCCGGTCTGCTCAGCCCTGGGCTCACCGGGCACGCCGTGTGCCCTGCCCACAGCCCTGAGCTCAGACACCCCTGCCCTTGGTGGGGGCCTTTTCTGGCTGGTCAGTGATTCCAGGACAGCTGGTCTCCCCAGGGCACGGAAGGAAGGTGTGTGTAGACGCCTGTCCTGCAGAGGGCGCTGCAGGTGGCCCATCTGTGCAAATGGCCCAGTTTCCTGGGGTGGTGAAGACCGAAGCCTTGCAGGGGTCGAAAGTCCCATTTCTTCTGTCCTTGGTTAGAAGGAGCTGGCAGCAAGAGCGGGCTAGAGGCAGAGCTGCGCCCAGCTCTCCTCTGTCCCCGAGGCCCAACCTGCTTTTCTCCCCGGCTCTGAGTGGGTAACAGCACCCCAGAGGCTCCCACCCGCCCCTCAGTCCTGATGGCCCGAAGCACCTTCTCCTGCCTCCCCTCTGCAGGCAGGGGGTTTCTCCCTCCGAACCCCCAGCGCAGCGCCAGCCTCCCCTATGGGGTGGTTAATCACCTCCTGCCTGTGACACCCCTCTTTTGTCTTCCATGTTAGTTAATTTTTCATGCCTCTCGTTGGCCCACAGTGTGCTCCTCGGAAACAGGGGAGGGGTTACTTTTCCCGCCTCTTGGGCACCTCCACAGGGCGGCCGGCAAGGCAGAGAGTGAACCTTCTTCGCTGATGACTGAAAGCCTCCCCCAAGGACGCCGGGAGAGAGGGGGGCTGGCGTGTGGCCCTCCTGTCCCCCCGCTCCCATGTCACCCGGGGGCAGCGGGCTTCTCACCTGCATCCTCCGTAGCTCGCTGTAGGTGAAGATGGGAACGAAGGCTTCCGTCCGGGCGGCCAGCATGGTGGCCGCGTGGACCACCAGCAGGGCAGCTGCGGCCCTGGGGGACGGCATTCCGGAGCTGGACAATGCCAGGGCCTCCTGTCACGGGGTTGGGGTGTGGGCTGGACTGTCACGTTGTGGGCAGGAGCGGGCCACTCTGGTCCACACCAGAGTGTGGTCCCGAGCAGGTGCTTGGCCTCTCAGGACAGGGACCCGGCTCTCCTGGCTGAATGCTGAGCCCCTTCTGGCCCAGAGCAGGGACAGGTGGCCGGGCTCCTGGGAAAGGCCGCTAAGCCCCGCACACACAGGGAGAATCGCTCTCTGGGGAGCTCTCCTCTTTAGGCGAGGCAGGAAGGGCCTCCCCACTCAGAGAAAGAACTCCCAGGTTACCATCAGAACCCAGGGCGTTGCCCCCGCTCTATGTACTGATTAGGATGAGGAATTAGACGGCCCAGCCCTCACCCCCAGATTTTCCCGGAAACACCAGGCCAAGATCCCAGGCCTAGCTAGACAGGAGAGGCTGGGCCCTCTGCCCATGTGGCTGGAGAGGTCGGCATCCCAGAAGTGGCGCTAGCTCTGGACAAGCCCCTCCCCTGCTCAGGGGACTGGCTCTGAAACAGGCTGGGGCTCCTCCCTGGACCCCGCTGACCCCCAGGTCCCCGGGAATGCTGGGTGGCGGCCATGGCTGGCGGGGCAGGCTGTGCGGCTCTGGGGGCTCGGGTCCTGCCAGGGGCTGATGGGCAGGGTGAGGCCTCTGGGCAGGGTGGTGAGGGTTCAGGGGGCCGAGAGCTTGGGGGAGCAGGTCCTGATCCGGGCCGCCAGGCTGCTCTGAGGCCCGGCTCAGCTTTACTTTGCAGGGAACTTCTGGCCTCTCGCTGGGACCTGTGGCCTTGGTCACTGGGGCCACCCCTCATCTGCCCTCTCCCAGTTCCTGCGCCCTCTCACTGCTCTCTCTACCCCCCTTCCTGCTTCTCTTTCTTTTTTGTTCAGATTCCATGAGCTACAGCACGAAGGTGCAGACAGCCTGGGCCCCTGCCCAGCAAACCGACTTCCGGCAGCTGGCGGGGCCACTGGCCCCCAGAAGGCCACCCACAGGGGAACCGGGGCCCCAGCAGAGCCCCGCAGCCGAGCTGAGCCGCACGGAGGGGAGCCCCACGCCCGCTCCTCCCCCACCCCCTTTCCTGTCCTTTCCCCACTGCAGAGGGCCAGGGGCCCCACTTTCCCTCCCGGTGGAGACGGATGCATCATGTTTATGGCGTCCCACTTCCTCACAGAGACGCTTAGATCTTTCCCTCTTTAGGGTTTGCATTTAATTCTTTCCATAAGAATCAATAAAAACTTTAAATAAAAAAAGGCGAAATCCAATTGCTGCTCATTTTCTTGATCCACCTGGCAGTCTGCATGTCATCGCTACTGCATCTGGGATCTGGGGAGCCGGGAGGGGGAGCCCATCCCGCAGGCGCAGGCGAGGCGCTGACTTCCTGCTCTTCCCGCTCTGCTCTGCCCCTCGCTGAGGTGCCGGCCAGGCGGTCTGCCAGGCTCCGGCCCTGGCTCAGTGTCCGTGTTGCAAGCTCCCTCCATCAGCTTCTGCACCACCCACTTCTCTCCAGCCTCCAGCCTGCGCCCACCCTGTGCAGCGTTGACCCATTCCCTTGGGAGTCAGCTGGGGGCTCCCTCTGGAGCCCCACAGAGGATCGGCTCAGCCCAAGCTCTGCGCTAACTTCTGTTGCCTTGGAGCGCGGGCTGACCGGTACTTACGGCAGGGCGTGGTCTGAGCAGTCTGGGGTCCCTGCCTGTCCTCTGGGGGCCGGCCTGTGTGGCAGCCCTTATATAACCCCCTGCCTTCCTTTAGGGCCCATTAACCTTTGGCCACACCGCTGGGGGCTCTGGGTGGGGAGCTGGATTCTTGGGGTTCACAGAAACCGTGGGCACTGCCTGCCTCGAGTGGGCTCCCGGGACTTTCCTGGAAGGCCTCTTCCGTGAGGCAGCTGGGTTCAGCGGAACCAGCCTGCCGGGGTCCTCTTCCTGTCTGGTTAGAACGTGGTGTCCCTGAAAGCATCATTTTAATGAGCATCTTTTCTCTTTTGGCCCTTAAATATGCGATGCTGAACACCTCCAGGCCGGCTCTGTAAGGATCGTCTCTGTGAGAGGGTTGGATCAGAAAAACAACTCTGCCATCTCCCCCGGAAGAAAGCGTTCCGGCCTGTGTGGCAGAAAATCAGTCAATTAATGGAGGGAAATGACCGTGTCTAGGCCCAGGCCTGTGCAGGGCCCAAGCCTGGAGAGAGCTGAGGGGTGTGGGGAGGTACAGAAGGTTCTAGAAGTTTGTAGCCGTGATTGGGGGCCCCAGGCCTCTCCAGGAAGTGTCCTCTGGTGATTGCATAATTTACACAGGAAGTTTGGAGACTGGAGGGAGAAAGATGACCACGACCTGGAGTCATACCACTTGTCACTGCTGCTGGCCGACCCCCAGGAGAGCTGGACAGCAAGTGCTGATTAAGATGGCTGACACCATGGAGTTGGTACTATCAGGTCTCTCCTTTACAGATGAGGAAACTGAGGCACACTCAAACAGCTCCTCTGGCCCCCTGCCAGGTCTCTTCCTATGAGATCAAGGCTGGGTGGTGGCCAGCTGGGGGAGGGCACACAGGTACAGAGAGTCCCACCCTGGAAGCTGCCTCCCAGGGGTGGCTGGGAGTGGCCCGGTCACGCCCAACTGTGGGATTTGAGATTGGGTGTCAGGGTGCAGGGGATCCTGGTGGCATTGTGAAGAGGACAAGATGAACGTGACACGCTGGGCAGCACCAGCTGTGAGGAGAAGGCACTGGAGAAGGGAGAGGCTGAGGCAGGGAAATCTTTGAGTGGTCACTTCCCCAGGGGACCACGTTGGCCAACAGCGCCTTCCAGAGTAATACCCCAACCTCCAGAGGGGGAACGGAAACCCTGTGGCTTTTCCCTCGGAAACAAACAAGCGTCCACAGGGCTTCCATGCCCAGACGCAGCCACTCAGCCCCACCTTCAGTGAGGGCAAGGGGAGCAGACGGCGACCTCACTCCCTGTGCGTCCCCACCCGGTCTCCTGCAGCCCACTGGCCGGCGACACTGGCAGGTGTGCCCAGGTGTCTCCAGAGGCCCTGTGGTCCAACTCGAGCAATCAGAGCTCAAAATGCCGGGGCCTGCAACCCACTGCAGCCCCTCGGCCAGCCTGGTTGGAGTCTCACTGTCCCGGTTTCCAAGGGGCTCTGAAGACGGGGTCACCTTGACCCCACGGGCTGTGACAGAGGGACATCAACGCCCACACCTCCAGCGTGGAGAGCAGAGCCCGCCACTGCTCTGGGGCAGCCTGGGAGCTGACGCTGGAACTCCAGCTTCGTCATAATTAGGAAATTAACAGAATTGTATTTAAGGACGTGCGCATTGAGTTTCCGCACCCGTGAAGCACGCGTCGCCGGGCGGTGGCTGCTCTCACTCATCCTGCGCTGTCTCCGGGCACAGGTGACAGGTGATGGAGGCCCAGGGCTGCACGAAGCTGGGGCTGTTCAGTGTCTGGGGCTTGGTAGGAGACGGGGCTGAGGGCCACTGGGGCTCGGCGGCTGTCTCCTGGACTCCTCCCTCCCTCGGCCAGGTCCTGCCGGGACTCTGGACCAGGACAGGGTGCGGTGTCCCCTGGGCACTCGGCGGGTATCAGGGAGAGGCCAGGCCTGGGCTGGGAGGAGGACCGCTTGGCACAAGAGAACGCTGCGGCCGCTCCCCCAGACCCCCACAGCAGAGCTCTGCGGTCTGCACCCTGCTCCTGCAGGTTGATGCGGGCTCTGGTGCAGAGG